>CAUYLG010003806.1:0-59680 GCA_963573385.1 Cacajao melanocephalus
TAGGGAATTTAGACCTGGAATAAGTAAACTTAGTGAATATCTATAGAATTCTTCATCCCAGGTCTCCAGAACATACATTTTTCTCAGTATCATATTACACCTATTCTGAAAGTGACTACATAATTGGAAGTAAATCACTCCTCAGCATTTGCATAGCATTTCACAGACTTAAATGAAATATTGGTTGGCTGTTTGTTATTTTCTTCCCTTATTCCTTCCTGTCTCTGTTGTTAAGTACAATTATCGGCATAAAAGAGGTTTTTAATACCTATTCCTAGATTGTATTCCAGCCTGGTCAACAGAGCAAGAATTCTGTTCTCTCTCCCCCTTTTTTCTTTCTTCTTCTTTCTTTCTCTCATTAAAAAAAAAAAAGGTAAAACTTTTCAGTAATACATCTCTTAATGAGATAGATAGGTTATATTTTTATTTACATAGCATAAAGGACTATTATTTTTCACTAGAATGAGATATGGTTCAGCGTCAGTTCCATTCCTATTTTTCGTATTTTTCATGTAGACATAAAATATAAGAAACCTGCTCTCATAAATAAGATACGCATAGAAGTTTATCTCCTGTGATACCATTCAATTCTTTTGACTTATTCCTAGTTATGTAACAAAAAACTACATATGAATTATCAATATTTTTAAAAAGCAGCTGACAATTTGAGTATATTTAATTTTATCGAAAGCAAAGAACTAAAAATGGTTTGTTATCTGGTAATATTAGAGTCATTCACTTTCTCAACACCAACACCATATTTTGAGATTTTCCTTTGGTTTGCGCCCTGGAGGTTTTTATATCCAAGGCCAATGCACCCAGATTTAGGATGAGAGAGAGTAGTACCTTTCCTAACTGAAAATAGAGTAGTTGTGAAAGGGGAAGTGATAAAGGAGAATCCACACAAATGAACACTGATTTTCTTACAGCCCTATGACTGCTTCGCTTCTGTAACTTAGAATGGCCATGTATCGCCACACAATTAGTGTGGTTTCAACACATTAACTGGAGCTCTGTTCATTCATTCCACAAATATGTATTAAGCACTTGCAACATGCCAGACACTTATCTAGGCACTGGAGATACAGCAGTGAACAAAACAAGAAATACCCTGCCCTCAGCCCCTTCTAAAGGAAGCACACAATCTGTTAGGTCTGTGTTGGTTGCCACAGCCACCTGCCTAAGCCTACTGTGGCCTGCTGTTCTCTCTACTCCAAAGAACTGTATTCCCCCTGTAATACTTAATTTGAAGTGCCAACTAGATTGGATTAAGGAATATCTAGAAACTGTAAGGCATTGTTTCGGGATGTGTCTGGGAGGGTGTTTCCAGACGAGACTGGCATGTGAGTCTGAGTGGACTAGGTGGGGAAGATCCACCCTCAATGTGGGCAGGTACCATCCAATCTGGTAGACAGCGATGTAGAGAGTACAAAAACAGGAAAAAGGTGAATGTGTCATTCTATCTCCAGGATCTGGAATACTCTTGTCCCCTGCCTTGGACAACAGAACTCCAGGGTCCCAGGCCGTTGAACTCCATGGTTTACCCCAGTGGCTCCCTGGGTTGCCCGGCCTTCTGCCTTCAACTGAGAGTTACATTGGCTTTCCTGGTTCTGAGGCCTTGGGGACTTGGACTAAGCCACACTACCAGCATCCCACAGTCTCCACCTTACAGATGGCCTGTTGTGGAACTTCTCCTTCTATAATCACAGAAGCTAATTCCCCTAATAAATCCCCTCTTATATATCTAAAGAGTTGTACAGTTGTCTTTTAGTTTCCATGGGGAATTGGTCCCAGGACCTCCTTCAGATAACAAAATCCACAGATGCTCAAATCCAGATAGAAAATGGTACCATATTTGCATATAACCTATGCACATCCTCCTACATACTTTAAGTCATCTCTAGATAACTTCGAGTACCTAATCCAATGTAAATGCTATGTTAATACTTATACCGTTTAGGAAACATTGTTAAGGGCATGACAAGGAAAAATGTCTATACATGTCAGGTGTGAATGTAAATTTGTTTTGCATTCAATGGTGGCTGGCTGAATCCATGGACATGGAATCTACTGACCATATATATATATCCTTTTGATTCTCTCTGGAGAATTCTAACATATCAATTTAGTCAGCAGAGAGCTATTAAGCGCTTACTACATGCCAGAACTTTAGCTAAACCCAAAAGAATAGAGGATGCATACTGGTTCTCCACAATATACAATAAGCATAAAGCCTCTCATTCAGATTCACCTTATGTAATATATTAAGTCACTGTTTAAATAAATTTAAGTTCTACAAAGCAAAGACCAAACCATCACCAGGATCAAGCAGATTCTCCTCCACATATGTAATATTAATCTGTTGGCTGTGCTTAACATTTATTTATTTATTTATTTTGATTTTGTTTTTTAAAGACGCAGGGCCTTTTTCTATTGCTCTGGCTGGAATGCAGTGATGTAATCATAATTTGCTGCAGCCTGAGACTCCTGAACTCAAGACATCCTTCTTCCTCAGCTTCCTGATTAGCTAGGACTACAGGTGTGTACCACCACTCCTGGCTTTTTTTTATTTTTATATTTTTGAAGACCAGGTTTTGCTTTGTTGCCCAGGCTGGTCTCAAACTCCTGACCTTAAGCGATCCTCCTGCCTTAGCTTACCAAAGTTCTGAGATTACAGGCATGAGCCACCATGCCCAGCCTTAAAGTTAAAAACATAATTTTGTTCCCAAACTATGGATATGAGTAAACCACATCCTTGGCAGTGACTGCATTCTAGGATAATTTTTAATCATTGACAAAAACAAATTATTCTTCCTATCAAGAAAAAAGTACTAGTCCTGAGGATAAAACACTAAACATTTGTCAAGAAAACAAAGTCCACCATCCATGAAAAGAAAGTACACAAAAAATGTACAATTCGTAGGGTGGAAATTTCCATCAGTCAGATATACTCTTGGTAAAAATCAAGGGCCACCATGTCATTTAAGTTGCAAAACTAAAAGTATTTTAAGTTCCCAAGTTAAATAACTCCAAATGTTTCTTATCAAGAAAAAAGCCTCTCCACCTAAACACATAGCTACAATTGATAATTACCAAAAGAAACTTCACAACGGCCTTTTGTAAAAGATGATCCTCATGTAGCTAGTCAATTTCTCACTCCCTCTTCTGTGGTGCCTCTTTAAATTATCATTAGGACATCTACAGTCCAGAGGTTAAAACTGTTGTTTCTATATGAAGTTTATAAAGAATACATAATTAGAACTTACTTTCCACTTGTGGTAATATGCTTGGAATTGTAGCCACTATTTCATACCGTTAACCCCTGAAAGTGAAGGCAGCTAGCAGAGTAAGGAGACCTTGAGAGTGGCACAGAAGAAAGCTGGCTGGACCACATGAAAATGGAACTCCTAAATCTGCCTTCACAAGTGCAACAGTCTAGCAGAAAGAACTACCTAGTATAGAATTAACACGCTAATCCAAATGAGACGATAAATCTCTCTAAAGTTCCATTTTGATCAAAACTATTATTATTACAAAAACATTTCAAAGTTCAGCAAACCATACTAGACTTATATAGTCCCATATCCAACCTCTAAATACGCTACAAAGACACAATAAAAAACATATTGTGTAGTGAACAAATAAGAGATATAGGAGCCCCTAAATAGGATACAGTCCATGAATTTGGGGTAAAGTCAGAAATTACCAGCCTCTGAAATTTAGGTTAATTATAACTTAAAAAATCAGCCCCAGTGATGGGATAAACTGGCATCTTGTGCTCCTACTGAGATGCACTGAGAAGGATACAGTGTTGCCTATGGAATATTCCTGTCCAAAATGCTTAATCTGAACCTGATCATGGAGAAACAATTAGACAAATCTAAACTGAAAGAAATTATGCAAAATAACTGGGCTGGCCTCTTCAAAAATGTCAAGGAATAAAAGACAAAAAAAAGTTGAGAAATTTTTCCAGATTAAATTCAATAAATTCATATTGAATACCTACTATCTAGATAACAGTAGAGTGTGTTTAAAAAATGTTATATGTTTTTTATGACAAAAAAAGAATATGTTACCTTACATGGCAAAAGGAACTTTGCAGATATGATTAAGGATCATGAGATGGGGTGATTATTCTGGATTATTCATGTAGGCCCTGCTTAATCACAAGCATCCTTATAAAGAGGGAGACATGAGTGTCAGAGTCATAGAAGAGATGTGATAATGGAAGCAAAACCTAGAAGTATGCCATTGCCAGGAAGGGGCCATGATAGACAGCTGCTAGAAGATCAAAGGGACAAAAAATGGATTTCTCCCCAGAATGTCCAGAATGTATCAAATTTTGCCTCTAAATCCTATCTCTACCAGGTGGAAAAAGACATCTAACCATGCCATGTCCCAGTCTCTTCTCTGTAAAATGAGGATAATATTATAGTACCTTCTTCAAAAGATTATACCTAATTCAACGAATTTGTCTATAAAAGCCTTAGCACAGACACCACTTAACACTTCATAAGTGCTCAGTAAATATCAGTGGTGATCATGACCATCATGACGGTGAAGAGCCACCAGATGCTGGGGAAGGGGAACAGAGAAACAGACTAACATTGTGACTGTCCTCACTGCGCTTACAGTGAGATGTGAGTTAGAGAAAAATTACCAGGCAATTCTAAGACTGTGCGATAGATGCACTTTGGCTGATGAAAGGCCCTACAGTTCAAAGGAGGCCATTAGGTCTTTCTAAGCAAGGAATGCTGGCATCAGAATCCAGGTAATGGCAGAGAGGTGAGGCAACTAGGATAGGAGAGATCAAACTTGGGGACTGCTAGGATGATGAGGCAGGGGAGTGCTGCAGACCCAGTCTACTTCCTGGCTTGGCAGCTGAATGGGCTGTGGTGCCAGTTACTGAGAGAAAGGAGACCAGGGCATGAGCGGGTTTAGGGACAGAAAGAGAGCAAGCTCATGCTAGGTCAGACTCAACTAGAAGGGCCAACTAGGAGGACCTGTGCTGGAGTCACAAAGGCGTGTGGTAGAGAAGTCCTGATCTTGAGAAAAAGGGATACATTCTGCATTCCCCAGAATAAAACACCTAAACCAAACAGATTTTATCTTGTTCTTGCCTGGATTTCAATTTCAAAACATGATAGAGAAAAATAGAGCAGCCCTATCAATCTTACGTATTTCACAGTGTAACTATATAAACAGAAATTAGGAAGGATATTTGTGGCTCTGAATAGGTTCGCTAAACCTAGAATTTTAAATGCCCCTGCCAGAAAGTTAGTATGCTAGCCAGATATTTTACTCTACTTGAGAACATTATTTTGCTTACTAAAGGTAAGAAAGAAAACATTTATAAACTTTTATTTCCTATGTTATAAAGCATATAATCCCTCACTTGTATCCCCCCAAAATAAAGCTGTCAGGAACAACTCTAACCATGTGTGTTCATGTGTCTGTAGGCAAAAATACATATACTATATTGATATCATAAAGAAAACACTAGATTCAATCTTGGTCTATAGAGTCTCAATTATTAATCCAACCAGAAGCTGGATTTGCCACAGAACACAAAACCAGTCTTGCTGCCTGCCACATTATGTGCTCATTCAGTGCGTGCCTGACAATGGCTACAGGCAACACTGACTCTGCCTACACACTGTCTCTGGAATACACTGAACCATCTGTTGGCTGAATCTCAGCTCAAACTGCCTTAGCTCATTTCCTTGTGAAACAGATGACTAATTGTCCCCAATATCCATTCTATATGTCCCACTAGGAGTAGAACCTGCAGAGTCTTGGACACTTCCTAGAGTTCACCTTTCCAAGCTTCTCTGGTAATCATGTATCACCACATGACTTAAGTTCTGGCAATTGGGATGTGAGGGGAAGTAATGTCTGTAATTTCCAGATCATGCCCATAGAAGGGAACTACTTGGCCTCCACTTTCTCTTTCCCACAGAATAAACAAACACACAGGAGTGGAGAACCACCTGTAGACTGCACATGAGCAGAACCACTGAGGCAATGGAAGAACGACAAGCTAGAAGGAGCCGAGCCCCTAACAAACTCATGAAGCAAAGAGCTAGATTCCAAACTTGAGTACTGGCTTAAATTTAAAATTTTATATTATTTTATTATTATTTTTAGAGACAGGGTCTTGCTATGTTGCCCAGGCTGGAATTGAACTCCTTGGCTCAGCCTCCTGAGTAGTGGAGACTACCGGCACAAACCATCA
Organism: Cacajao melanocephalus; assembly: GCA_963573385.1. Taxonomy (NCBI): domain Eukaryota; kingdom Metazoa; phylum Chordata; class Mammalia; order Primates; family Pitheciidae; genus Cacajao; species Cacajao melanocephalus. The sequence goes on from CAUYLG010003806.1 coordinate 6,236, forward strand.
TGCCTGGCCAGCTTGGATTTTTATATGAGAAACTTATTCTGCTTAAGCTACTATTACCTTGGTCTTTATAAAAACAGCCAAGCCAACATCTTAATTCATTTCCACTCAAATCATTAAAAGTATGATTATGCAGAATTTATTTAATTAAGGTGTGGCTCACTTTGTTTCAGAGTTTTTCATTCCTTTATAATGACTGCAGACAGCTCAGCAGCCCATACAGTTTACAATAAATGTTTATGCTGGAATCTCCAAGGGGCATAATAATAAAAGGTACAGTTAATACCACTCCTCTCCAAATGGTCATATATTAAATCTGTTCTTTAATTTGTTGCTTGAACCAGTATTTGCAGAGCCCATGTGCGAAACTTCCAACCTATCTGACAAATTTTTAACCTTGGTGTTATATACGATGACAACATTCTATACCCAGCATTAGGACCAGGCTATGCTGGTTTTCTTTTTTCTCTAGGAGAGGACAGATTATACTAAGTCCTGTATATGCTCCTCTTTGGTATTCATGGCAGGCAGAATAATGTCTCCCATAGAGTCAATTACCATCACATCCCCAACCTGTTCATTTCCTCATCCCTGGAACCTGTGAACATGTTACCTGACATGGCAAAAGGAACTTTTAGATATAATTAAGGATCATGAGATGGGGAGATTATTCTGGATTATTCATGTAGGCCCTACTTAATCACAAGCATCCTTATAAAGAGAGAGACATTATTTTTAAAAATAAAAAAACTTAGGCCAGGCGTGGCGGCTCACGCCTGTAATCCAAGCACTTTGGAGGCCAAGTCGGGCGGATCACCTGAGGTCGAGAGTTCAAGACCAGCCTGACCAACATGGTGAAACCCCATCTTTAAAAAAATAAATAAATTTTAAAAAATTTTAAAAAGTGCTCACTTCGGCAGCACATATACTAAAATTGGAACGATACAGAGAAGATTAGCATGGCCCCTGCACAAGGATGACACACAAATTCATGAAGGGTTCCACATTTTAAAAAAATAAAAATTAAAGAGGGAGACATGAGTGTCAGAGTCACAGAGGAGATGAGATAACGGAAGCAAAAGTTACAAGTATGCCATTGCCAGAAGGGGCCATGACGGAGGAGTACAGACAGCTGCCAGAAGCTCAAAGGGGCAAAATATGGATTCTTCCCCAGAACGTCCAGAAAGAACACAGCTCTGCCAATACCTTGATTTTAGCCCAGTGAAACTCACTTCAGGCTTCTGACCTCCAGAATTATAAGAGAATCTGTGTTATTTTAAGCCACAAAGTTTGTGATAATTTGTTACAGCATCCATAGGAAACTAATACAGAGTCCTTACATGTAGTGTTGTATATTGTAATAACCAAACTGAATTATGGTAGGATTTGTCCAGACTTAAAGAGCTAAATGAAAATATACAATCTTATTAATAATACTGTTACTAATATTATCAGTAGTAATACTAATAACATACAATTGTTTTGCCTTTTTATTGTAATCACAAAGGTAGCTCTCCCTGCCTCCCTCCCCCAGCAAAAAAGAAATCACAGAAACTGAATAATGAGTAGGTACAAGCAAATCTTATAACTAGATAAAAGGATGATTTCCACCCACAGGCGAGTGACTCTTCATCTCAAGGTGAAACTGAATGCCATTTTTATGGTTATTGTTTTGAAGGATGAATTCTTTCTCTGCTAGTAAAACAGCATTTAATAATTTCTGCAAAGGCCAAAGAAGAATTTAAAGAGTTTTAAAAGCTCTTATTGATGACCAAAATCTGTAACCATGCATCATATTCTCCTGGTATTACTTAGTTCAAATCTCTATCACTTGTTTCAATTTTAGTTCATGCAGCTATTGGGTACAGAAAAGCAAACAATCACCCCTGTGGCTTCAATGTGCTTTAAACAGTACCATTCCTGGAGAAGGGCAAGATTCACTGACCCTGACTTCATTCATCTGGGCCTCCCTATGTTCAATGTTGGTCAAAGGGGTTCACAACCTACAGGAAGGTTACTAGAAGCTACAATTATCACTGCTCCCTTATTGCTTCTTGTCAGCACCAGCTAGTTGCCCACCATTGTGCTTCTGGTTCCATGATGGTTGTATTATATAGTTCCCAACTCAAAGAGGTCTCGGCACAACACCTTTGGAAAATGCTTACCTTGCCATTCCTAAGAGAATTCCGAGGCAGTGCCCTTGTGTGCCTCTCTGGCCCGGAGCTCATCCATGCCTGACTGTAGAAGGTTCACCTCAAGATCACATTCTTAAGCATGGCCTGTTTTCGTTGCCAGGATTTCATAAAATCATAGAACCACAATTGTACTATAAACTCTTGGCCTAAATTTACGTCCCCTCCTTCCTCCTGACCAGAACCAAATGAATGTTGCTTAAGACCCAAAACAGATCCACAAAACAGGACTCCTTTTGTTTCAGAAACTAAATTGCTTCTTTGTGATACATCCCTACGTTACATTAGGAGAATAACACTATCTCCTGCGCTATACTCCTAGGAAGTAGAGAGTTATCTCCTTGGAGCAGACACTTGGTTTTAAAGATGGTGTTGTTTATTTGTTTGTTTGTTTATTTGTTTACCTGCTTCCCTCTGTCTCAATTTGTTCTGGGCTTTGGAAGCCTTCCTATTTCCACCACTGATAATGTCTACGTTTTTCTACCTATACCTTGAGTTTCCTGCCACATCTTCTTGAGGTAAGGCCCTTTAAATAAGCATCACTGCTTTTCAGGGTCTGGAGAAAGGTCTGCCTACTCCAAACCTCAGTGGGAAAGGTGGACGGCAAGCACCAGATATCTTTTGTTGTCTCTGAGTAATGCTCTTTATTAAACCTTTTAATGGTAGCACACATTCAACTGTATATCACACACTTAACCTTGGAAGCTTTCAGTGTCTCTGTCCTATATATGTTACAATTTGGTCTTGCTCACTTCAGCTTATGGATTCCTAATATGAAAAATACATGGCTTTTTGCTCCTTAACTTTTAAGTGTTTAACTAGCTGCTATTTGGCAATAACATTAAAAGCACCTAGAAAAATGATTCAAGCTCAACAATCTAACAGTGTTGCTCATCCTCATCCCATAAGCTAAACCATAATCTTTTTAGATTTCCTCTTCTACTTTTTGTTTTACTCATAACTCAGCATTTATTTCAAACAGGAGCTAATAAGAGTTTGTTTTTGTTTTTTTTTTTCTGGTTTGTTTATGTTATCTGCAATTTACAAGATTTTTTTTTCCTTCCTGTGTTAGTCTGCCAAAATAAAATACCATAGACTGTGCAGCTTAAACAACAGAAATTTATTTTCTCACAGGTCTAGAGGCTGGAAGTCCCAGATCAGGGTGCTAGCATGGTCAGTTTCTGTTGAGGACTCTTTTCCTGGCTTAAAGATAGCCACCTTCTTATGTCCTTATATGGTAGACAGAGAGAGAGAGAAATAAAGCCCTGGGGTCTCTTCTTATAAGAGCACTAATCCCATCAGGCGAGCCCCACCCTCACAACCTCATCTAAACCTAATTATCTCCCAAAGGCCCCATCCCCAAACATCATCACATTAGGAGTCAGGGCTTCAACATATAAATTTTGTGTAGGACACAATTAAGACTGTCACACTCTCTCCTTTTAGGGACAATTTTTATCTGCCTTGGAATGAATTCATGACTAGCCTTTCTTCATTAAATAAGCAGGGACAGAGACTGAACACCTGTGAGGTCTCAGGTCCAGACTAAGTGCTAGGTATTCACAGAGGAATACGTACAGTTCCTGATATCAGCAGTCCCAATATTTCCAAGTTCTAGATGGAATTACCTGGCTGTGCTGCCTTACTGCAGCAGCCATGGAAATATGCCAGTCAGCGCTCCCTCTCTAGTTAAACACAACTAACTGACAGCCTCCCGCTGCCACAGCTTCAGGTCTACTAGGGCATTCATACAGACACTATGTTTCTGCTGGGCTGCCAGCCAGCCCCCAAGCAGGCAGAGGTACTGGAATCACGCTGTTGTTGCCCAGTGTGAAACTCCAGCAACAGGCAACTTTGCTTAGGGAAGCCCCATCCATCCAGCCAAGACTTGTCAGAACTACATGGCAGTGTAAAATTCTTCCCCAGCCCTCCTTCCTTCCCACTCTTCCTTCAGGGATGTCAGACTCACAACATGGTCTGAAGGCTCTCTCTATCTTTTGTGGTTTCCTCCCTCTTTCCCCTTCAAAGACATTCCCCAACTTGCATGCCAAATCCCAACTTGGCAACTGCTTCTCAGAGGATCTGGGAAAACAGACTCGGAAATTAACTTCACATAAAATAACTAAAAGACATGTTTAACTTCCAAGTAACCTATTTGTCTAACTGGGGACAAATACTCATGAGACAACTAAAACAAAAGGTGATAGAAGATATAAAGAAAATCTGGTTTTTCTTGCATTCAAACAAAGCCAAAACAGAAAATTATTCTCACTGTAATTTAATATAATGAGACATACAGCTATTGAGCATTTGCCAAGTGTCAGATGTTGTGCAAGCCACTATAAAGGCTATGAAGACAAACCCAAGATAGAGTCCCTGCCCTCAAGGAACTTACAAGCTGCACTTCTATCTTTTACTCAGAATTTTTACATCATTCATTTTAAACAAATTCCGTAAGCATTTTGTACACAGGTATACATGTTCTTCTGTGCAAAGTAGATGGCTAAACAAAATTACTTCATGTAAATCTTTTTAAGTCCTTATTTAGAAAATAATTTGGTCTTTAAAAGTAAAAATCACTATATTTCCCGTCTACAGTCTCCAAATCCCCTCCCTAGGCCTCTAAAGGGAAAATGTCAAGACATTTTGTCACTTAATCTGATTAGAAAAATCCCTCATGCTCATCTACATAAATACATCTCCAAAATCCCAAGTTAAGAGATGAGTTCAAGGCATTTGGGTCAACTGACACAGGCTGGTGAAAAAAAAAAAAACAACCCCAAACATCTTAACATATTCATGTTTTTTGTTGTTGTATTGTAAAACATCTATATACAAAAAGTATATAAAGTAAATATGTAGTTTAAAGAATAACATAAAGAAAACACTGTGCACTCACCATATAGTAAACTAGAATATTACTATAACTTTTTTTTTTGGAGACAGAATTTCACTCTTGTCACTTAGGTTGGAGTGCAGTGGCGCAACCTTGGCTCACCACAATCTCTGCCTCCTGGAATTCAAGCAATTCTCCTGCCTCAGCCTCCCAAGTAGCTGGGATTACAGGCGCCCAGCACCACGCCCAGATAATTTTTGTATTTTTGGTGGAGACGGGTTTCACCATGTTGGCCAGGCTGGTCCTGAACTCCTGACCTCTGGTGATCCACCAGCCTTGGCCTCCCAAAGTGCTGGGATTACAGATGTGAGCCACTGCGCCTGGCCTACTAGAATTTTTAAAGCACTTTTCCTTCCCTCCACTGCTTTACAACAGTTTCTCAACGTCACATTATTGACATTTTGGGCCAGATAATTCTTAACCAGCACATTTTGAATGTTTAGCAACAACCCTGGCCTCAACCCACAAGATGACAGTAGCATACCACCACCACCACCGCTACCATCAGCTGTGACAACCAGAAGCGTCTCCAAACATTGCCATATATCCCCTGGAGGGCAAAGTCACCCCTTGTTGACGACTACTGCCACTACCTGTGAGGTAATCACAATCTGAATTTTTGCTTTTATTTTTAATTTATCAACAGCTATAACCCTAAAACAATGTATTGCTTAATTCTACTGTATTTGAACTTCATAGAAATGAAATTGTACTCCATGTATTTTCCTGTGGCTTGTTTCTTACATTCAGCACTGTTTGTGAGATACATCCATGGTGTGTTATTATGAGCTGTAATTCATACAATCATTTTTTCATATATTTTTGCTGCTGTATTGTAATCCACGAAATTAAAACTCCATAATTACTTAATCCATTCTATTATTGATGGACATTCGTATTGCGTCTAATATTTTGCTTTTATGAATATCTCTGCTAGGAACCTTTCCTACATAGGTCTTCTGGTAATTACACAACAGTTTCTCTGAGCTATATACCTAGGAGTAGAATTGCTCAGTCACAAGATATTCTCATGTTCAACTTTATTACTTTCCAACATGGTTGTATAAATTTATACCCCATCAGCAGTAGAGGACAATTGCCATCACTCCACATGATTTCCAACAATAGGGTCTTCACTTATTTTTCATAACATGTGGTACCACAAAAATATACATTGCTTACCGTGTAAATCCCAATTCTACAAACAGCAAATGAGATCTGGATACATTCAGACATTCTCTATAAGATTAAAATAAGAATAAGAGATTACAACAAAATGTTTGTACCAAAGAACTGTCTTCATTTCTCTTGCTCTTGTTTCCCTCTTTAAAGGAAACCTGCTATATTCCAACATCTGTCTTACGAGCAAGTGGCTGAATTTCTTCCGTCTATCTGCTTTCTAGGCTAGCTCAAATAAGACAGAGATAATAAAGTCTGGGGCACGTGGCTTTATCTTGGGACTATGAGGCAGATACTTTGTCCTCTAATATAAGAGCATCATTTAACAAATGTAACCTATTGCAATGGTTTAAATTTGTTTCTTTCAACTCTTGCTCTAATATCCCATTTTAATAATACATCTTTGGCTGCTATAAGTAGCTTTTTAAGCACTTCCTTTTCAGTTCAATTCTTGCTAGATCATAAATGTCTATAATCCTTATAATGGATAGAAAAGAAATCTCTGTAGTTTAGTGCTGAAAGTTATGAATGGACCAAATTTAGACAGAAGACTGAGGTCCTTGGTCTCAGAATATCAATGGGAGTACTCAACTTAGAATTCACAACTTCTAACTCCCAAATCAAATTCAGATTCCTAAAACACATGCCCACTCACAAAACCATGCATACCAAACATGAGTACTGGTTTCTTTTCCTTTCTTTAGCTGGAGAAATATTTTTAGCACATTAAATTAGTATGTAGTCAAAATAACCCTAACTTTATACAGGCAAACACTGTTATTATGGTTTATTGTTGACAAGTTAAAACTTCTCCCTAAAGTTTATAATGCCATAAATCTCAGCAATCATGGTTTTATCCATTGTGCCAAGGAGACAGAGACACAGGATCCCTGGCTTTCCGTGGTAGCCAAAGGCTTCCAAAGATGCAGTCGTTGAGGAAGACCAACAAGTGGCATCAGATCCATCCTGCCTCTTCACATAATAACCACAAGAAACTAAATTCTTATGATTAAAGGAATTTGGCAAAGAAAAGATTGAAAAGCCAAAGGCTATATGCATGGACATCAAAAATAAAAATTACAGCAATGGAAAATCAAACTCAAAGATAATCTGTTGAGCAAAGTACTTAAACTCCATCTAAAGTTTCAAATAATTCCAAACATTCAATGGTGCTATTGTTCAAAACAAATGGCTGATGATTTCATACTGGGGATCATGATCATGTCTATTATTTATTATTATCATGACTGTAACACTATTGGGTTTATTTTGAATGAAATACACTACTGAAAACAAAAGAGGTCCATGCCCTGGCATCCTCAGAGCCCAAGACTAAGACTAAGAAGGCTCATTACTTTGTCCAACACCATTCTTCCTATCTACCTTTGGAAATTACCCCAAGTGGTACCTTTATAATATAATAGTGAATGACTGAACAACTCTCTTAGAGTAAGCTGGAAAAGTTATTTTCCCTAACTGAAAGGTAACTATCTTACTTTATGACACCTGGAATAAAAGATTTGCCAGCTTTTCTTGGAGCTAAGTGTTGTCCTGTGACTAAGTTCTCCAAAATGAGATGTAACTAAAGATGCTTAAAGGAAACTGACTCTGAGAAGGGCTCCTTTTTGCTCTTCTGCCTTTCCTACTTCTTTTCCAGGCTGTAATGGAGACTGAATGTAGCTCCTGTGACAATCTTGAACTGTGAGGGCACAATGAGAACAGTAGACACATGAAATGCAGCATACAGATAAGAGAACCCAGAAATGCAGGTGACAGTGGACTTGCCATTCCCTCCTCTTCCAGACTTTGTACATGAAATAGAAAGAAACCTCTAACTTTTTGTTTTCTGAGACAGGGTCTCACTTGGTTACCCAGGCTGGAATACAGTGGTGCAATGTGGACTCACTGTATCCTCAACATCCTGGGCTCAAATGATCCTCCCACCTGAGCCTCCCAAATAGCTGGGATTACAGGAGCATGCCACCACGCCCAGCTAATTTTTTAATTTTTTGTAAAGACAGGGGTTTACCATGTTTCCCAGGCTGGTCTCAAACTCCTGAGCTCAAGTGATCCACTTGCCTCAGCCTCACAAAATACTGGGATTACAGGCACGAGCCACCCACACCCAGCCCTCTAACTTGTTTAAAAATTGTTATGTGTCTCTCACAGCCTAACCTAGTCCTAACCAATACAGAGCAACATTTGTTTTTAAAAAGTAGGTATCCTCAGTGCCATGTGAAAGGGCTCTACCATCTATCATGAAGAGAATAACTCTTTTTGTGAGCTTTATATTTTAAAGAGGGAGAAATGTTTACTCTTTAGTTACTAAAAACCTACTTTCCGCTCCTTCCTTCTCACAGTCCCAAAATGTACAAGTATTGTTGTTGGGTTTGCTAAAATTATTACCCTGAAAACCCTCAATTTATTTTGTGTAACTTCTTTTCTGACTAACCATATTACCTCATTCTCTCTAACCTCTAATCCTTACAAATACTGCCTTATCCTTGAACATCCGACCTCAGACCAGGTGGCATGTCTATTGCCCCAGCTCCAAATTCATTCTAACAGTAACGTTCTCAACAATGGCCTCTTTCCTCTAATTACTAGGAGTCGGATACATAGAGATATTTAAAAGCATAGCCAAACTTCCTTTGATCACAGTATATGAACTAGTAATAAATTTTAAATAATTATACTATTTCCCTGTATAGATGCTCTATTTGCAAGAAACTATTTTAACTATAAACTTATGAGACATAGGCATAACTTGGAATGAAAGATAAGTAGCTAATTATTCCCAATAAAAGAATGAGTTTCAGCCAGGTGCAGTGGCTCACACCTATAATGCTAGCACTTGCTGAGATGGGTGGATCACTTGAGGTCAGGAGTTTGAGACCCCCATCTCTACTAAAAATAGAAAAATTAGCTGGGTGCAGTGGCAGGTGCCTGCAATCCCAGCTACTCAGGAGGCTGAGGCAGGAGAATCACTTGAACCTGGGAGGCAGAGGTTGCAGTAAGCAGATAGCACCACTCCACTCCAGCCTGGGCAACAGAGCAAGATTCCATCTCGAATGAATGAATGAATGAATGAATGAATGAGTTTCTATGGCAGATACACTCTAACCCAGGAGGCTCTACAGTGGTATTCACAAATCTACATCTAGACTTGCCTGAGAAAGAACTCAAGAATATTATTTCAACAACATATCTCATCTTTGCTGCCTCACCTAATAAAAGAGCAAAAAAGATGTCAAAAACAAGACAGATTAGTTAAAATCTGTTTAAGAGAGGTCTATAGAAAAAGAATACCTATGACAGAAAAGAAAAAGAACACTAAATTTGAAATTAATGTGATTACTTACAGTTTACTGTTGTTTTCCCTAAGAAATTTCAAAGGTAAGCATGAAAATAAAGGAGAAAACAAAACTTCAACAAGATGGCAGAAAACAAATATTATTTACTATACAGTCCAAAAAAAATGATATCAAGGTATAATTTGAGTTCCATCAGAGGGTTAAAAACAGAATTTTCTTTCAGAGAGCTTTTTTTTAATACTTAATATAATTGTCAGCTCTAATTTTGAGGTCCTGTACAATCCCTCATCCTGATACAAAACAAGATGACAGTTCTATTATCCTCTCCTCTATAATTCTGCTTGATGAAAATAAAAAAGTTAAAACAGCCAAGCCAATTCTTCAGAGTCCTGCAAGTCTTATGCTAAAACTGGTAAAACAAGACAGGGTATAGGGAAGCAGTAAAACCCCTTGGAATGAGGCTCTGGCTTGGATCATCTATTTCCAAATAAGATTAACAAAGATCCAGCATTTCCTCTCAATAGCAGACAAATGGGCTGAAAGCAAAGATGTAGTAAATGGGGGATACAGAGAGTGACGACCCGTTCCAAAGTACATGGGGGCGACACAGTGCCGCGTGGGGGGAATCCTCTCTGAGTAAAGGTGGTTTGTCAATTATGCTTTAGTCACTCCTCCAGATGGGAAATAAACACTTGGGAATGCCACCTACTTCAGAATTGGCATCTCCTTCTGTTAGTATTGTCACTGAAAACATTAACAGTGCATTACTTAACAACTCCCTTAGTTTCCCCAAATGGGGAAAAAAAAAAAAAGTTAAAAAAAAAATAAACTAATTATGAGTCGGGCGCAGTGGCTCACGCCTGTAATCCCAGCACTTTCGGAGGCCAAGGCGGACGAATCACGAGGTCAAGAGACAGAGACCATCCTAGCCAATATGGTGAAACCCCGTCTCTACTAAAAATACAAAAATTATCTGGGTGTGCCGGCACGTGCCTGTAGTCCCAGCTGCTCAGGAGGCTGAAGTAGGAGAATCTCTTGAACCTGGGAGGTGGAGGTTGCAGGGAGCCGAGATCGTGCCGCTGCACTCCGGCCTGGCAACAGGGCGAGACTCGGTCTCAAAAAAAAAAAAACTAATTACAAAATAAAATGAGGATTTATTTACAAAATATAGACTATTTTGCTCCTCAACATATATGTTATAGCTTCTTCAAATTAGGAAAAAGGATGATGATAATCTACCCAAAGAGAAACATTTGCAACCTAAAGCAAAGCTAATAAAATTGGCCTCTCAATATTTTCTAAAAATGTTTTCAGTGGTAACAATGCCAACAGCATCCCACGAGCATCTATACTTCCCAAGCAACCTACAAATGTCCATGGATGAAACATGTAAGAGTTCAATCAGTAATTCAAAAAGGAATCATTTCCTTCCCTATTAAAAAATAACAACCAGCAGCAGCAGCACATGATCTCTTCGTGAAATTCAATCACAAAGATTTGAAAGGCCATCTAACAGAAATAACCTAAGATTTGAAAAGTCATCTAGCAAAAATAACCAAATGAAAGCATAAATGATCATATCAAAAGATACCAATTTCATCTGGTAAAATGTTAGCCCATCTTCTACAAAACCACTAAAAATCACATGTAATATCCAGACAAAAGCAGAATTTGGCTGAAATGCTGAAGGTAAGAATAGTTCTCATTCTGAAAAATTCTGATTAAAAAGTACAGAGAGAGAGAAACAAATCCCCTTCTAATTTACCAGAGTAAAATAATGAGTATCACTTATCTTGGAGAATTTATTCCTTCACTTTTGACCAGGCACTGGGAATTTAAAAACTTGGTCCAAAGAAAGAAAACAAAACACAAAAACTTTGCAGGGTTTAAAAAAAAAAATGAGACAGGGTCTCACTCTGTCACCCAGGCTGCAGTGTAGTAGCACAATCTTGGCTCACTGCTGCCTGGACCTCCCAGACTCAAGCAATCCTCCCACCTCAGCCTCCCAAATAGCTAGGACTACAGGTGCACTCCACCACACCCAGCTAATTTTGTTTATTTATTTATTTTTTTGTAGAGATGAAGTCTCACTATTTTGCCCAGGCTACTCTCAAACTCCTGGGCTTCAGTGGTCCTCTCACCTCGGCCTCCCGAAGTGCTGGGATTGCAGGAATGAGCCACACTGTACCTGTCCCAGAGCATTTTTAATGTGGCAAGCACTTCTAGGTAAGTGTTAAGTATTCGAAGATAAAGAAGACCAAACCCTAATATCAGTGATACTCCAGCTCAGGAGAAAGCAGTAATTAAACATACCTGTGCCAGACAAGCACAATGTAAATGTGTTCAGCACAATAAGGGGAATGCACAAAGGGCTTTAGGGAAACAGAGTCGAGGCACTGAAGTCATTCTTTTAGGCATGTCAGGAAAGACTCTGAAGCATCTCCTGAATTTTGAGTCTCAAAAGATTGAGAGTTAATCAGGTTCAAAGGAACACAGAAGAAACGGGGATTCCAGATAAAAGTGAAAGCAAGAAACATCCCATAATATGCATGCATCTGATGGGCTGCTAATACATGCCCTAAACACCTTCCTAGTCTTTGCAAATAATTGCTTCTCAATCCAGTATCAATTATTGATAACTACTGACAATCTACATACTACTTAAAATGCATTCACATCAATATACAAAACATACTCATTTTAAGACTTATCTTTAACTCCCTGCCAAAGGAATTTCTATGTGTCGGGGACTTAGCATGGTCACATTATAGACTCTGTTTTGCCTCCCCATCCTTTTAGATACAAAAGCCCATAAGCAAGATTCCACAGTTGATTGAACTAGCAGGCAGTTTAGCCTTAGCAGCTGACCAACAATGATGGTATGACGTAATATGAACAGCCAGGCTAGCCTAATCATATTCTCTTTCTCCCGAATTGAGTTGAAAAATACTGAAAAGATGAAGCAGTCCATAGTGCAAAATAAAACTGATGGAATAAAAAAAGCAAAACTATTAAATAACTTCATAACCATGAAGAATCATGGCAATCTAAATGTACAAAGCCATGAGTATGAATAAAAAGAAACTATACAAAAAAACGAAAGCTATGCAAAGCGGAGGAGAATAACAACCCTGCTAATAACCCCAAGAGAAGTAGACCCAGAGAGAGATCAGTATATGAAGAAATGGCCAAGCGTAGTTGCAGACAAGTCTGTTTCATAGTTAAAAAATTATATTCCTCAGTTTCCTTTGCAGCTAGGTATGGCAGTATGAACAAATTCTAGTAAATGAGATGTAATCAGTCTTAGAAGTCTTCCAGGAAAGACGTACACTCTTCTTCTGCCCTTTCTCCATCCAGCTATCTGGAATGAAGAAGTGATGGCAGGAGCTCTGGCACTAATATTGGACCATGAGCTTAAAGTCTACACATAGTGGGCAGAAGTTTCCTGGGGCCCTAATGACTTCTGGACTTACTTGCCCGGGCAAAAAATGAAACTGCCAAAGCCACTATATGCCAACAAATTCCAGTCCTAATTGATACGGTGGTTGAGAGAATGTGACAGAACCACAATTTGAACTCAAGTCTTTTGGAGTTGGGAGCCAAACTCTTAATCATTACGAGAAGTGCAACCAAATAAAGTCAAACAAACTGAGTAAAGCAGGTTTAGAGGTTACATGTGTTTTATGATTCAACAAATCATAAAAGCCTGATGACCAAAGGCCAATAAAAAAGAAAAACATGCGGATGCAGTGTCACTCACCTACCACAAATAACACTTTGGACAAGCCTCTTTGACTCTGTAGCCTACCTGGACATATAAGGTTTTTCCCCCAACACAAGTACCTACAATAAGGTATATGGGCAATAAAAACTGAATATAGGCACCAGCTCCTCATGCATGGCAGAAGCCTATCAAGTTCGGATTTGAAAGGAGTGGAGGAGATTTTCAAGAGCACACAGGATTCTGGAAAGCCTGCAGCATATTTTTTAAGGAAGTAAGAGGCCTTTCTCATTAACCTCAAGCAAAAGAATTTTCCATACATCATTAACAACTAGAAGAGCTCAGCCTGGGCATTGTAACTCCCTAAACCACTGATGCCCCAGTGAGGCAAGTGTAGCATGGATCGGCAATCCCTTTGAAGGGCTCAAGGGTTTTAGATGCCCAAGCTGAAGCACCAGTAAACTTGGTATTAATTCTCTTCGTGACCACCTACGTTGTGCCCAGCCAGGTCCTCTGCTGGGGACTGAACAGTAGCAAAGTCCCTGCTCTTATGGAGCCTACACTCCAGTGGTAGTGGCACACAGAACAACAAATAAAATCAATTTAGATGGTGACAAGTCCTATTAAAAAAAAATAAGAGAATGTGCAGGAGAGGGTAGATTTGGGGCACTGCTATTTTTAAGAGCAGATGTGGTCATTCTAGCAATATAGACAATAAAAGAGATGCCAGAAAAGCTTTCAACAGCTTTGCTTCCCCAACCCCTTGTGTAGGCAAACACAGTATTCTACCATAAAAAGTCACAGCATTAGACACTCAATTCAATAATCCACAAATATTTATTGAGAAGCAGTTCTGGGAGACATTAAGAGCAAATCTAACAGATTTGGGTGTTAGACTTTCTGGAATCAAATCCAGCCATACAACTTACTATTTGTAGGAGCTTGGGCAAATTGCTTAACCTCTGTGCATCTTAATTTGTCATTTGTAAAATGAGGATCATGGCAGTAAGAGGATGCAGTGAGTTATCAAAGGAAACACAGTGAGCTCCAGATTTGTATTTTGTTTTATAGATTTTGTAATTGACACATAATGTATTTTTTAATTGAATGTCTACTTTGTTCCAGACACACAACTTCCTCTAAGCATTTGCATGAAGGGACTCCAGACACCAGGAGGCCCCAAGGGCTGCACTCTGCCATCAGCTTCTACGGATGCCTTGCATTAAGGTCTTTACTCCTACTCTTGGTGACTCCCCCTGCTCTCTGCTGCATTACCAGGACTAACTCCTGTGACTTCTCACTGCAAATACTGACACCCAGGACTCTGAGATTCCCCAAAGGAGTTAACATTCCAAATCCAGAAGGTTTCTCTCTCACGACTTTGTCTCAACAGAGCCAGCACCTGAGGCAAAACAATAAACAACATCCATTTCTAGAAGGCCTCACAATATTGTCCAGATGGACAATGCACCATGCTTAAACTGAAGAAGTTTTAGTCTATATTATATAAAACGATATCAACTATCACTCAACATCTTAATATTCAGTAATATTTAATATTTTTAATGTTGTTGTAATGATAGGCATCTACTTTGCCATGCATTGTCCATTAGGCACTTAGGAGAAAAATTAGTTAGAATCATAAAGAAAATTATATTTATTCAATTCTCCAGAATTTGGATTCATCTTCCATTCCCTCTGTCCCATTCCTTTTTGATATAATTAAATGAACACAACTTTTCAGTACTGTCTTTCTACTAAAACCTTAGAAATCATTGTTTAGGGATTCTTTCCTTGAATTTATCTTTTTAAGCCACTTCCTTGGGCATGATAGCTACATTGTCAAATCTGTATTTGAAATCAAAATATTCAAAAGGCCAAGCTCTTTTACTGAATCAGTACTTCCATATTAACTTATAAAAACTATTATACTGCCAGGAATAAGCTGACTACAAGAGAACGTGGTCCAACAACCATTTAAAGGTTCAAAAACTTTTCTACTTGCTTATTAATTAGACAATCTGGACTTTTCCTCTTGTTTTTCTGACTGTGGAGGGAAAAGAAAGGTAAGCTTTGAGGTTAGACAAACCTGGGTTTATACCATTTAAGAAGTCACTTTAGAAACCGCATCCACCCTGAACTTCAATAAGTGGTCCTCAGATGAGAAAACAGACAGTCCTTGGTTTCCATGGGGGATTGGTTCCAGCACCCTCTGCAGATACTAAAATCTGTGGATGCTCAAGTTCCTATATAAAATGCTGTAATATTTGCATATAACCTACACATATCCACCTGTATACTTTAAATCACCTCTAGATTACGTATAATACCTAATATAATGTAGATGTATAAATAATTATTGACTGTATTTTGCATTTTTATTATCATATTGTTATTTCTTTGTTCAAATATTTCCAATTTACAGTTCACTGAATCTGCAGATCTAGAACCACAGATATAGAGGGCTAACTATAATACTACTAAAGCTACTAACTCTATTGGATCAAATAAGCAAGCATGAGGTGCTTAGCAAAGGGAAGATATTCTCTCACAGGTAGTGAATCCAAAGCCAAGCCACCCACATCTACTACTGGAATGTGGATGAATCTCCTAAACAGCGCCCCCTAGTTCCCATCTGATCCCTCTATAATCCATCCTCCACTCAGCAGCCAGAGCAAGTTTTCAACATGTAAATCTGGTGCTATCACCTCCTGCTTAAAACTAATAGTTTAAGAGCAATCTTAACAGAAACCCAACTCCCAACCCCAACCACCAGGCCCTACAGAATCTTACTGGGTTGCCCTAGGGCTTGGGTTCAGAGCCAATTTCTTTGGGCCACTCTTCAGCATCTGATACTCCAAGCTCTGAGATTCCTGTAAGCAGCTACACCACTGTCTCATACTTGCTGAAGACAAATAGCCCCAATCAATAAGCTCGGGGAACTACTTATGGTTTTCTGTAAGTCCCAGGGATTCCTGTGCCCAACTCAGGAGATATTATCTATCTACTTTTGCCCCCAGGGACTCACCCTATTTCCCTCCTCTTTTTCAAGAGACACCACCTTTTCTTAAGTCTTGTAGATTTTCTCCTTACCCCTATCCCTAAAGCCTGGCTGCCAAGTGGCACATGCCCTCCCTACCTCCCTTTGCCATTGATGTCCTCGCTTCTCCAAAGGTGTGCACACTGGCCCTTCTTAATGAATGGGTTTTAGTGCTAAGGTCTAAAGGGAACAGACAGGTATGTGAAGGTTGATGTAAAAATCTAACAATTAAAGGCAGTATATTCATTGCCTATGTTTCTGACGTGTCATGTAGATAAGCAAGCGCTGCAACTCCGACCCTCCACCTGTTACCAGCAAGCGGATCTCTCCCAAGTCCCCTGTTTATTCTCAAACCAGAAGGTAGAATCACAACCCATGAACAAGGTGAGCTAGAGCCCCTCGTAAGCCCTACTCCTTTCAGATGAGTAGTTTGCATTTCTGAGGGCGGAGTTCCTATTCAAGCATTCCATTAAGATGGTGAATAATGTCTACTAACTATACCTATGGAAATTCAGTAGAACCAAGCATAATTCAATTTAATAGGATGGCCTAATCTTAAAGTCACAAGAGAAGAAAAAAAAAGGCATTTACTAAGGTTCTATTATGCACTAGGTATTTTTATACTGTCATCTCACTCAGCACTCACAATTAGAGCAATGTGGGTATTTCCAGGTCTGCTTGACATATGAAAAAAACTAAAGGATATTATCCTGAAGCTAGTAAGTGGCAGAACTTAGACTACTACCTAAGTCTAATTCTAAACCAATGCTTTTCCAACTCTGCAACCCCACGCGCAGGGTTGCAAAGAGACAGTCAGATATTCAAGAAATACTTTTAAGTGAAAACTGAATTTTAATTATTTTAGAGACTGAAATGAGAAACAATGTATCCAAATGTACTGTATATAAAATTTTAACACACTGGGAACCACCCACACATAACTCGTGCTGCCAGAGTAACTTGGGGTGGGAGGAGAGATCACGCCTCATGATAAAACCTATGTTCTGCCTTCTGACTCAAGATCAGCTCAAGATTGCGCAGCGAGCTACTTTCCAATCTGTAACATTTGCGACTATGATTCTGTTGGAATCCTGTTTTTCCTTGATGCTACACCAAAAAGAGAACAAAATGCAGAATTAAATAAACTATTTGATAAGCCTTCAGTTCTCAACCATGTCTAAATGCAGTTTTTGTGTTCATCAAAACAGCTTCATTGTCCTCACTGATAATATATAAGTAAATATCATAAATATAGGCTTGTAAAAAGTCAAATAGAATAATATATCACTTGTTTAATAGTCCTACATAAAATTAATTTGAAAAAAGGATTCCACTGCCTAAACAAAAAGAAAAGAAACATGTGAGTTTCTCCCCTATACCACAGTATTTTCTTAAATAACTCCTAGTAAAGTGAAGATAGATTGCCTGACACATTAGGAACCTGACCAACCAAAAAGCAAGGAAAAAATTGAAAGGAACTTTGCATCTACTTCAGCGTCTCACTCAGTGCATGAACCCCTTTCTATGATGCCCCTAATAGGCAGGGAGCCAGCTTCTGTTCTGTCATTTCCTACTCAAGGAATGGAACAAATCTTAAGAGAATTCTTCCTTACCTGAACCAATACCTGGCCTTCCTACGATCTTGACCTACTCAGATTCATAGAAGACTTTATACTCTTCAAATAACTAAAGCTATTGATCATATCATCTTTTTTTTTTTTTTTTTTTGAGACGAAGTCTCGCTCTGTCGCCAGACTGGAGTGCAGTGGTGTGAACTCAGCTCACTGCAGCCTCCGGCTCCTGGGTTCAAGCAATTCTGCCTCAGCTTCCCGAGTAGCTAGGACTACAGGCATGTGCCACCATGCCCAGCTAATTTTTGTATTTTTAGTAGAGATGGGGTTTCATCATGTTGGCCAGGCTGGTCTCGAACTCCTAAACTCATGTGATCCGCCTGCCTCAGCCTCCCAAAGTGTCTTCCTCTTCTTTAAAGGTTCTCCCCAAGTCCAAAAGCCAAAACTCCAATGCCAATGAAAAATATAATACAATACTGCCTCTTCTTTGAGGAGATAAATCCTATTCTACTAATCCAGTGGCTGGCAAATTACAATCTGTGGGCAAATCCAGTCCACTGCCTGGTTTTGACAATAAAGTTTTGTTGAAACACAGCCACATCCATCTGCCTACTTATTACCTATAGCTGCTTTCAAACTACTAAGGCAGAGTTCAGTAGTTGAAACAAAGACTGTATGACCTTCAAAGCCAAAATATTAACTTGCTGACTTTTTTCAGAAAAAGTTGTCCACCCTGTTCTAGCCCATCATCTGAGGGTTTCCCCACAAGCAAAGAAGTGTATTACATTCAGTCTTACAGGCTACAGACTTGGTGGTTACAAGGGTATTTGGGATCCCAAATGCTTGCCAAACATTAAGCTTGCAATAAGTATTTGTTGAGTAAGAAAAGTCAGAAAAAGAAAGATGGAGGTTAGGAAGAAGGGAAGGCTTTTCTTCTCTCAAAACTAACCTGAAATCCAGACTTATACAATACTTTAAAACCTGACAGATCCTTGTCTTGCTGCAAGATCTTTTAACACAGGCTGCACAGCAGAATTAAAATTGAGGACCTAAAGTGACAATGTTTCATTTCAGACAAATAAACACTAATTAAAATGTTATTTAGTAAAACAAAAGTCCTTGTTAATTTTGAATGCACAGGGAAATTCTACCCATACTTAAGTCTTAGAAGCTTATGTATTTGTTATTGTTGCTTCTGCTTGTTGTTTTAATATCACTCACTGCAATTATATAAAGCGACTGGGATAAAAAAATCTTTCCCTCAAACGAACTCTTAAGCACTCTGGATTTGGGGAAATAGAAAAGAATTGTTTTAAGACAGATATGAGGAAAAGACTGAATCATCAATGAGTTTACTATAAATCTTGATTCTTCATGTCCTTCATGTTTTAATAATCAAGACAACCTTTGTAGAAAGAATTAAAATAGGCATCACATCTTGCACAGCTTTTATAATTTCAACTTTTTAAGCAACTTGTTTCATTATACTTGTGTTCTTTTACAAAGAATCTGATGTGAAGAATTTTTGAATTATCAACACGAGATCTTTTTCAACATGGAATCAAAATTTTTACTGAGTTCATTTTATGAAACTATTCCAAGTGAATATTAAGCTCACATAATTAATTATTTATAATAAAACGGTAAGAACTCAGAAGACCTGAAATGGAAAATATTCACCTATGGGTATTAACAAAGATCCCCAGTATAGTTAGGTATTCTCCCCAAATAATGACATAATGAAACTAAAACATCACTAGCACAGGAATCTCAGAATGCAGAAAAATTGCAGCCTGCATCCACAGAAATAATAAAGAGGGGCTGCACTCCAGGCTCAAAAAGTAATGCTACCCACAGCCCAACGCAACATCCGTAGGGAACTTGAAAGAGCAGGAAATGCAAAGGAAACCTCTGAGCAACCCAGTGATCCTACCTAAATGACCCAAGCTTTTAAACACACATAGAAATCCCAAAAAAAATCATAGGAAAAAGTATGTTTACACTGAAAAAAAAATTACTGGTGAACAACATAAAATATATGTTTCTATACAAAATGAAACAGAGAGAAATCCAATAATCACAAGAGGTTTTCTACTGTAGCCCAGTGACTTGAAAAACGAACCAGCCACATTCAGGAAACATTCAAAATGACCAAAAACAGCAACATTACGCAATAAATCATCCCAATGCTCCTTCCTCTACCATACCTTGTCTCTCAGGAAACATTCATAAAGGAAGAAGGGATAAAAGAGCTGACCAATAAATCACATGCTCTGCTTCTCAAAAGCAGAAACTTGACTTTCAAATGGTTTGACTCCAATGAAACAGGAACTGAAGCCTCCAAACAATAACAGAATTCCAGAGTAGCACCTCAGAAAACTCGCCTACTCAGTTCAAAGTGAGTCAGCTCATGTGGCCAAACCTAGGGAACAGCTGTAAGCAGAATTGGCCTGAGGAGAGATGTGGGCCACCCTATTCCCTGCCAGGACCTTTCACCCTGTGAATCAGAAATAGCCACCACTTAAAACACCAGCAAGCAGCTGCAGTGTCTTTAACCCAGTTACCCTACACTATGTTGATTAGGCAGAGGCAGGGAGATTTTCAAAAGGCCAGTAAGGGGAAAATGAATCAAAATGGAGTAAAATCTTTTTGGTGACAACAGTATCATAAGTCCTTGTTTTATATACAAAGTGCTAATTCAATAACAGCAAACACTTTTGTAGTACTTACAGGATTAGGCTCTCTTTTACATGCTTTATATATATATATATATTAACTCAATTCTGTGAGGTAGGTATTTAATACTATTATTATTCCTGCTTTGCATACAAGGAAACCTCCGGCACTGAGACTGCAGAGCAGGTAAGTCACAGAGCTAGAATGCAAATGCAGGCAGTCTGGCTCTGCCCTAACCATTATTATGTGTGGCATCTCAGTCCAACTAAATATTTACTTAGCACCTGTAGTGTGTACTTGTGCCAGGCTCTGGGCATATTAAGAGGCTTGCAACCTAGCCCTGCACTGTGCCACAATGTGCTCCATCCTGTAACAGAGACAGGAACAAAGGCCCCACGCAGGGGCATGGCTAGCACATTAGGCACCTCTGTGCCAGTTCACAATGAGAATCCGGGCAAGCTAAGCCGGAGCTGGATTTCAGCCTCACTTGCCCCCTTGGCCGGGCACTTCTGTGCAGTGTCTAACAGGCCTCACTGTCTAAGGCAGCCCTCCAGTGGCCCTGGAAGGAGCCTCAATTCCATTTTTTGCAGTGAAAGGTTAGAAGAAGAGAAGGTTTAAATAATAAGAAGAAAGAAAACTAAAAATTATTTCTGCAATACTATGCTCCTTGATGATTTTCATTAGATAGAAATCAGGATCACAGAGTCCATTCTGGCTTTGCTAACAATGCATCCAGATTACTATACAATTGTTCCAGATGTAACATATGAGGGCTAACTTCACAACCCGCCCTGACAAAACAGCCCTAAGCAGGCTGCCCACAACAAAACAGACTCCTGGCTCCAACAGCTGCCTGCGACCAGATTTCAGTCCTGTTGAAAAGGCCTCGGCATGGGCCATCTTCATTAGCTTCTAGACTCAGCACTTCAAACTACCAATTCTCTGCCCTAGGAACCTGAAACTGGCAGGACTCAAACCCAGGGACCCCTCCAAAGAAATCCAGCCTTGTGACAGATCCAGACAGCAACTGAGTCCCTTGAGGGGGTCCAGTCTGCCCATTCATCAGGAACCAGAACTCCTGTGGAAGTGCAACCCTCTTAGTAGAAAAAAAATAGGCTGAGAGTCTTAAGAATCCAGTAACTGAGCCATGGGTTTAGTAATCTGAATGAGGACCATCTGTAGCACAATCAACTTGAGTCTAATCTCCTCTCAACTCCCTAAACCCGGGAACTGCTAAATGAATTAAAATCTTTCATATTAAGGTCATCCTTACCGTACACTGCTCTGTGCCTCCTTTCCAATGAGCTCATCTCACACTACTACCTGCCCTGCCCAGCCTTTCCATAGTACCCTCTGCCACAGTGGTGGTGGTGCATTAACTCTGCAGTACTAGTTAGGAAGGAGGGCTTTCGAGCCAGATTTCTTGGGTTTTAATCCCAGCTCTGCCACTAACTTGCTGTATTTCCTTAAACAAGTTCCTTATTCTTTTTACATCTCAGTTTTGACATCTGAAAAACTGAGATGATACTGCTAGTATATACCTCACAGAATTGTTGTAAGGATTCAGTAAGTAAAGCCCTTAGAAAGTACCTGCCGATATAAATACTGTGATTGCTTTTTTGCTATTCTGAAGAACAAGAAGAGGCAGGAAAGGAGGAAGTAACAAGCACTAACCTAAGAGTATTTGTATTGTTTCAGTTACTCTTCACAGCAAATCCTCTTACTGTCCCCACTCCACTAATAAGAAAAGTGAGGCACTGAGAAGGCAACTAACTTGCCAGTTACACACAATAGTTGGTGAAATCAAGGCGTCCAACCCAAAGCCTGCAGCACTCAACCATGAAACGAGCTCCTCTACATCTACCAAAGCTCTGCTAAATGCACCCTCTATCTTGTGGCCTCACCCAATCTCTTGAAACCACCCTCCTCTACTCTTAGGCTACGAACCACCCTCCCCTACTCCTTTCAAGACTCAGGACAATCCACTCTATCTAGTGTCCTCTACTGCTCCTTGTTAATGATGTCAACAAAGCATGCCTCATTCACTAAGGATTTCTGATATCTGGCTCAGGCTTTCAATCAAACACAAGCCCTGCTCTAGTCCTGGTGACTTCATCATCCATAAGGATGATCTGTCTGCAACTCTGGCTGTATTTCTTCTGCTACCTCGTGACCTCCCCATCTTATACCCGGGGCTAGCCACAGCCAAACCCTGGAGCCTCTCCTTGAAGAGTCCACCTCTGCCGTCTTCAATTCGCACCACAATTGTCTGACCACAGTGAACCTTCTTTCCCTCCAGTTTTCTGACTTGTTACTCCATACGACATTTACGGTTCAGTCTCATTAAGACCACCAGTCCCTTCCATCTTCTGCTTTCTATCTGCCCCTCCCTCCTTTCCAATAACTCAGATCTCACAGTGTAGCATTTCAAACCTTTTCTTACCAGTGTACTAAGTTCCCACACCCCATTGTCCACCCATGGATTCACCTTAGATTAGGGAAAACCCTAACCCTTACCAATCTGACTGCCCACCTTCTTAAAACTACATCTAGACAGGTACAATGGCTACAAGGAAAGAAAAAATGAATCACACAACCATCTAAATGTGTACCATTAAGTCACAGTCTGTGACTTCAGCATCACACAATAACCAACCCTCTGCGTCCCTGGTCATCCTTGGCCCCCACTCTTCACTGCAGCTTCTTTAGTCCTCCTCAGCTAAAACCCCTACCTGACCACATTTCAGTCACACTTGGCAAAATGACCTCACATGCTGCTTCACCAGCACTGTGCCATCTCTTGTCCCATTTAAGGAAAGCCACCCTCAACCTTCTTGCCCCTCCAGTTCCAGCCCTTTCTCTTCTCTTTCCTGGTGAAGGTCTCACAAAATGTTCATTGGAGCAGCATCAGCTCCTCATTTCCCACTCCTCCACTAATCGGCACCCCAACAGGCCCATGACCGCCCTCTGGCCAAAGTCACCACTGACCTGAATTCAGTGGTCATTTTTCAGTCATTGTCTTCCATGGTCTCTGGTCAACGTTTAACAAAATTGGCCACTTTCTCCTTCTGGAAAGTCTCTATCCTCAGCCTGCCTGACCTCACACTCTCCACGTTTCCTTCTAATCTCTCAGTTCTCTTTCTCCTAGGCTCCTCTTTTCAGTTGTTGTTGTTGGGTTTGGGGGTTTTTTTTCATTTTTTGTTTTGAGATGGGGTCTTGTTCTGTCACCCTGGCTAGAGCACAGTGGCACGATCACGGCTCAGTAAAGCCTCCATGTCCCAGTTTCAGGTGATCCTCCTGCCTCAGCCTCCCAAGTAGCTGGGGCCACAGGTGCATGCCACCCCTGTGGCATAGCCACCATGACTATTTAATTTTTTTTTGTAGAAACAGGGGTCTCACTATGTTGCCTAGTCTGTTCTCAAACTCCTGGCCCCAAGTGATCACCCATCTTGGCCTCCAAAAGTGCTGAGATTACAAGCACAAGCCACCATGCCTGACTGCCAAGTTCCTCTTTGGTTTCTTTACTTTTGGTGATCCCCTAAGAGCTGCATGTGTACTACATGCCAGCAGTGGCTGAGACCATGGGTATCCTCGAGTCTTTTCCTTTCCCACCCAACTGAACCCTCATGCACGGCCATGGCTTCAGCTACCATGTAAGTGGTTGTGAATGTGAGCTCAGACATTAGCCAGACCTAGGTTCAAATTCTCGCTCCACCATGTCTTAGGCACAACTCTTAATTTCTCTGAGCTTTAGTTTTCTAATCTCTAAAATGATAATAGTAAATGTATAGCATGTGAAAAATACCGAGCACTGTGACTCCTGTAAAATGATATTAATAATATAGTATAGTGTACAGCATATAACAATAAATGTTAGGTATTAGTTTTAACTATACCTCCAAACCTCACCTCTGAGTTTTCATTTACCTATGTGAAATCTCAAGTTGAATTACTGCACAAGCAGTTCAAACTCAGTCACTCTGAAATCAAACTTCCCACTTTCCCACCGAACCTGCTATTTCTTCAGTGTTGCAGACCACAGTGCAAGACCCCATTACCCACCTCAATACCTACAGTTGTTTTAAACATGCCCCAAAATTCTTCACCCTTCTTCCCACCAAGAGATATCTCTCTCCTGCCCCTGAACCTAACAATGCCTTTTTGACGTCTTGATAAAAAGAACACAGTAGAAGTGACACTGCATCACTGTTGAGGATTGGGTAGACAAGACCAGGCAGTTTCTGCCAGTTTCTCTTGGTACATTTGCTCTGTAAGCCTTCAGCCTCAATGTGAGAAGTCTAGCTATCTTGAGGCCATCACATAGAAAGACCACATGAAGAGAGATGCCCCAGGAGGCCACCCTTGTCCAGCACCCAGCTTTTGCAATGGACCCAGCCCAGATGCCAGGCATGTATCTGAAGCCTTGAGGTGACCCCAGCCTCCATCTGATTACAACTTCATGAGGGACTGTGAATAAGAACTGCCTAGTTGAACTCGGTCAACCCGCAATTCACCAGGAAAACACATTGTTATTGTGTTAAACTATTGTTTTAAGGTGGTTCATTACTCAGTAATAGGTAACCAGAACAATGCTTAAACCAAAAACCTAAGAATTACCCTAGAGATCTATTCTATTGTCATTTTCCACATCCAGTTACAAAATTCTGGCAATTCTTAAATGTTGCTTAAATCCATCTACATTTCTGCGTTGTTCCTGCCCCTTCTTAATTGTGAACACTATCATCTCATTTCTGGATCAAGATATCATCTTCCTAACTAGTCTTGCTCCAGTCTGCCCTCCCTTTCCAATGCTCCTCTGCACTTCAGACAGATCTGACCATGTCATTGCAGGCAAACTTTTTTGTTTGTTATTTGTTTTTTGTTTGTTTGGTTTTTTTGAGACAAAGTCTCACTCTGTCCTGAGGCTGGAGTGCAATGGCGCGATCTTGGCTCACGGCAAATCCTGCCTCCCGGGTTCAAGTGATTCTCTTGCCTCAGCCTCCCGAGCAGCTGGGATTATAGGCGCACACCACAACGCCTGGCTGATTTTTGTATTTTTAGTAGAGACAGTGTTTCACCATGTTGGCTAGGCTGGTCTTGAACTCCTGACCTCAGGTGATCCGCCCACCTCAGCCTCCCAAAGTGCTGAGATTACAGGTGTGAGCCACCACATCCTGCCTGCAGGCAAACTTTTTTAAGGTTCCAATGACCCTGGCTGGGCTCTGCAGCTTCATGTCTAGCACTGCTCCAAACCTTGCTCCAAAAACAGAACCCCTAGAGTTCCTTGAAGTCATGGGGTTCCTCACCCCCAAATCTCTGCACAACTATTCCTTTCTCCTGGCTCTGGCCCTGCCGGTCATTGAGCCAACTTTATTCAGCTTCAATGTTGCAGATGTTAAAAGACTCCTCTGGGAATTTCTCTTTGGTCCTGAATTCTAGGTTAAGTTCCCTTTCTTGTGCTACTCCAGTCCTCTTTATTTCCCTCCAGATAGACTATGCTACTCCAAAATGTAATTGCTTATTTTTCATCGTGCAGGAACATAAGTACCTTGAGGGCAGGCCAATGTCTTATTCACTCAACTTTTTTTTAGGGAAAAAAGCAAATTTGAAAAAGACAAGGGCATTATGTTACAATTTTGGTAAAATTCTTAAAGCACACAAAACGTTACTATATATAGTTTACACCCACATGCATATATGATAAAAAGCCAAAAACATACATGAGACTGTTACTTACTAAACTCAGTTGTCACCACTGAGAAGGGTGGAGGAGGAAGCATGCAGGGAACCTGTCTTTAGTTTCATTTAAAGATCACCAGAGTTTTGAAGTCAAAAATGGCAAAATATTAATCCTGTTCAATCAGGGAGGCAGGTACACAGAAGTCTGTTTTTTGTTTGTTTCCTTTTTGGAAGTCTGTTATATTATTTTCTGCACTTTTCTGAATGCTTAAAATAATTCATAACTAGAAATAAAACTTTGACAGAATTGGATTTCTGTTTAGCTCCTGACTCCATGTCTGCACTGATTAGGAACAGGTATAGGCCTCCCATGCCTCAGTCAATGGTCCTGGAATGCCTCCAGATTATCATTCCCTTCCCCAAGAGAGAGAAAGGCCAGAGAAGCAGCTCTCATGTTAAAAAAAAAGAAAAAAGAAAAAAAAAAAAAAGAACCCAGGGGAATCCCTCTTGGAGTGACATGGACACAATTACTAGGATAAGTTCTCAACTGAAGGCAGCAGTCCAGAAGTCAAAACAGTTCCCAGCAAATCTAGGTAAAGAGGAACTTGATACATGAGATTGGCTTGCAAATGCAACTTTTCAGATGGTGAGTTACTATCAAAGTCATGTAGGAGTGTTTGGCTCGATGAGCCAAAGGGGAGAGAACACCTACATTTACGCACAGTGAAGGAGAGAGTGGGTAGTCAATGAAAGCAAAATCAGTGAGCAAACTCCCACCTCAAACAAAAACCCACACAACTTCCCCAGTGGGAGCTGCACTGTCACTGAGTTCCCAGGGGGCCTCTCACAAGCAACCAGGTGATAGAAACAATCAAGTGATCCCTCAATTTCCAGAATTGTTATCTATGGTTCACACAGTCTCTCTCACTCATCTTCTCAACAATTATTAATTATATTAGGTAAGCAGTACCAAAGAATGCTCACAGCCATGGGCTTAGAATCAGACAAGCTCATACCCTGACCCTGACCCTGACCCTGAACCTCCAATGGTTATGCAATTCTGGGTAATACTTAACCTTTCAGAGCCTCAACTTTCCTCTTTTCTAAGTTGCTATGTCTTTGTAAGTCAGCAATACCTGGTTAACAGGACTGTTGAGAGGATTACATTAGGTGATCCAAGTAAAACACTCTGCAGTGTAAATGGTACACAGTCCTATATTTACCAGGCACTATATTAGATTCCAGTGATAAAATGGTGACTAAGTTGTTCAGGGAACCAGCCATGATTCAGGGTACAGACTCAGATGCCAGCCATGTATTTAGCACTGGAAATCTGAAATGGCCATATAAATTGTGGGGCCCAGTGCAAAATGAAAATGCAAAGCACCTGTCCTAAAATTAAGATTTTTTTCAAGACGGCGACCAAAGAGCAGTAAACCAAGCATGGAGCTCTTTTAAACCCAGAGGTTGCATGCCTGGAAAGCCAGCCCTGCTAAAAGTAGATATGCCTAGGTGCTTTGCAGACACTCAGAAAATGAGGGTCAACCAGAACTGGGCTTCTTAGACTCATCCAAATACCTGGGGCATTCAGGGAGATGCCAGGGAAGAGCCACAGCATAATACAGGGGGCTGCAGGATCCAAAATAAAAGCCCTTCAATAATTTAATTTGTGGGAAGTATCAGAGAAAATTTCAATTTCTTGTCATCTACAATAGTTATGAGACCTTCCTTAACAAGCTTTCCTTCTCTTTAGTCTATCTTAGAAATAAATCCTTTATAAAGTTAATACCATCAGGAGATTTTGCCCACCTGAAGTCCATAATAAGCAACAGGCTGCTTATGGCCTAGTGTCTACTGGGAATAGCCCCACTTCCTAGACAGCACGTGGCAAAGGAACATAACATAGTCTCAGTACCTCTTCAAAAGAAATGGGGCTGGGCGTGGTGGCTCACGCCTGTAATCCCAGCACTTTGGGAAGCCAAGGTAGGTGGATCACTTGAGGTCAGGCGATTGAGACCAGCCTGGGCAACAGGATGAAACCCTGTCTCTACCAAAAAATATAAAAACTAACCACGCACCTGTAGTCCCAGCTACTCGGGAGGCTGAGGTGGGAGAATTGCTTGAACCTGGGAGGCGGAGAAAGTTGCAGTGAGCCAAGATCGTGCCACTGCACTCCAGCCTGGATGACAGAGTGAGACCCTGTCTAAAAAAAAAAAAAAAAAAAAGAAAAGAAAAGAAAGAAACTGGGGCTTGGGCCAGGTAGGAATGTGCCCTAGAAATTTATATGTGGTGACTTCATGGAACATTAGATGCTTCACACCTCAATGACTGTAACCAGGGTAAGGACGTTGTAAGGTGGGAGTTCCCAGCACACAACATAGTTCTCTTCCTAGCCAGCCTTCTCTGTAACAATCACTTGGCAGAGTCCTTGGGGACAAGGGAGCATCAGCCAGCCTGCTGATGGCCACTGCTTTCTTTAACACAACAGTGGTCAAGGACCACTCTTCTGTACCTGTTTACTTAAGAAGCAGTATAGTAAACATTTCAAGAGCATCCCAACAGCTTTAACACCAAGCTGCCTGAGCCACTGCCCAGCACGAGGGAACTACTTTTAGGTGGAAGGCAATGAAGAAGGAGGGCCCTGGGGCCACAAGCTCAGTTCAACTACTTGCTAGCTGTGTGAACTTGAGGAAATTACGCAACCTTCCTGAGTCTCAGTTTAATGCTATTACACATGCAAAGCACTTACAACACTGTCTGGTACAGAGTAAGGGTTCAATAAATGTTAACTGATTTTGCCCTCCTAATTATAACTCATATACTTATCTCCCCCACCCCATACCCCAGCACTGCCCACACACCAACAAGCATGTGGCTTAGGCATCTTTCAGAATGCAAGCCCCTGGAGGGCATGAGTCAAGGTCCCTATCTGTCCTCTCCTAGGGCTCATACTGTTAGACTGGAGCAACGGAAGTTTGGGAACCAGACTGAACGCCTTTGTAGAAAAGTTCCTACCTAATGATATACATTTTCTCAAAACATTTTTGCTGTGTGAACTCTTTATATGGTAGATTTGTTTATTGTGCTCAGATAATTTTTATCTTATAATTAAGAAAGGAATATTTACTATGACTGCCTAATCCAGGTGACATTTAGACTAAAAAGTGTTTGACCTATATTATTACTTTATAGTCAGTCATAACAAATACAACTTACAATGTTCATAGATATTGAGGGTTAAAAACAATGTTTTTTTTTTATCAATAAAGAAGTTCAGTTCACAGATAACTGAACATCACATGAAATCACAAATGTACTCTCACTCCTCTTTTCAAGTAGGGTACTTTACAATTTAGTAGTTCCTACGGACTCTACCCTTTGTAGCACATTATGGGTTTCTGTTGGTAGTTTCTTAGTTGGTTTTTATTCTGCAAATGGTGAGAGACTTGTGATGATCTACCAGACCCAATTCTCTCACCAGATCTTGTCCACTGACGTATATATTTTTATGATGGCAGATACAGCCTAAAACCAAGAAACTAAATAGGTCAAGTCCACCAGTCTATACAAGAAATCTCATTAAACTAACCTTATCAAATTTAATCTTATTAAATTCCAAACACAGGACGGGCACAGTGGCTCATGCCTGTAATCCCAGCACTTTAGGAGGCAGAGATGAGTGCATCACCTGAGATCAGGAGTTCGAGACCACCCTGGCCAACATGGCAAAACCCCATCTCTATTAATCAAAGAAAAATTAGCTGGGCATGGTGGTGAGTGCCTATAATCCCAGCTACTCAGGAAGCTGAGATAGGAGAATCACTTGAACCCAGGAAGTGGAGGTTGCGGTGAGCCAAGATCGCGCCATTGCACTCCAGCCTGGGCGACAAGAGCAAAACTCTGGTCTAAAAAACAAAAAACAAAAAAAATCCCAAACACAGTATAGCAGTTTCCCCTGATCCATGGGGAATATATTCCAAGACACGGTGGATATCTAAAACCACAGATAGTTCTGAGCTATCATAGAACTAACTAACATGGCACATAGCACACTACATTTTTTCCTATACACACATACCTATGATAAAGTTTAATATGTAACTTAGGTGCAGTAAGTGATTAGTAATAACTAATAATAAAACTGAGCAATTAAAACGATATACTGTAATAAAAGTTATGTGAATGTGGTGTCTCTCTCTCTCTCTCAAAATATCTGATTGTACTGTACTCACCTGTTTTGAGACCTTGGTGGACCATGGTTAAGTGAAACCTTGAAAAGCGAAACTGTGGATGGGAGCATGGGGGCTACTATGTACAAATGCAATGAATATTAATTGACAATGAGCATTCCAGACTAATCAACCACTTTTACTCGCTGCGTTTTCAAGTCTAAGTTTACATTCTAGTTCACAATAAAACAAACACATAAAACGAGAGAAAATGTACTAGAGAGCAAAGAAGCACATCAGAAGCTACCTCTTCCCCTATATGCCATACTTAACTTGTCCTGCTGCAGGTTCCTCTAGAGCCACACACCTGCCAGCCCTGCAGCCACAGAGGATATTACAACTGAGTGCTTATCCCCCATGACTTCCAGGGCCATGCACAAAATAGGGGCTCCAAAAATATTTGTTGAATAGATAAATTAAAATATTCGAATGGGTTTTATTTTCATAGCTTTTAAAAGATTCTTAAAAGAGTCGTGTGACTTCCTGCTTGTTTACAACTCCCAGTATTTCTATAAATTGAGACTAGTTTAAATGCCAGGTCAATACTCACCACTAGGCAGTAACAGTCATTCTACAGGAGGTATAAAAGTAACATCAGCAACATAATCACAATACATTAATTTTTTTTTTTTTGTCTTGAGACTGAGTCTTTCTCTGTTGCCCAGGCTGGAATGCAGTAGCATGATCTTGGCTTAGTGCAACCTCTGCCTCCCAGGTTCAAGCGATTCTCCTACCTCAGCCTCCCAAGTAGCTGGGACTACAGGTATGCACCACCACGCCCCGCTGATTTTTATATTTTGAGTAGAGATGGGGTTTCGCCATGTCAGCCGGGCTGGTCTTGAACTCCTGACCTCAGGTAATCTGCCAGCCTCAGCCTCCCAAAGTGCTGAGATTATAGGCTTGAGCCCCCTCGCCCAGCCACACAATATATTTACATTTTATATTTGAAAAGCAATGTACTGTTTACAGATGTCTTTCCCTCCACTATCTCATTTAATCACCACAGGTATTAAACAGAGTACAACAAATTCTACCACTGTTGTTTTGATGGCACAGAGGGAAAAAAGGTGTTTCCAGATCAATCATCACATGAGTCAAGACAGAAAATTTTGAACTGAAAGGAATCTAGAAGTTGATCTTGTAAACCTCCCAGGAAAACTAAACAAATACGTTTTTCTCTTTCATTTTAACCTGACTATTTTCTTCTACCTTATTCAAAAAGCTCTGCACATTGTGTTACTAGTTCTACCTATGAGGAGAAAGAGTAAGATGCTGATACTGCCTGTTGGGACAGCAGCCAAATGTTTACCCAGAGACCTGGCAGATGTAAACATGGCTTTTAAACCCCATCATGGAAAGGGGAAAAGGTGTGTGCCCTTCAAGGAAGATTCACTCATCAACTAGAAAACAGAGATTTTTACGTTTAAATTGCCACCTCAACTAAACGGATTATATCTTCATCATCTTCAAGTTAAAAGTAAAAGGATACATTTTGCATTCCCCAGAACAAAACACCTAATCCAAACAGATTTTATCTTGTCTCAGTTTAAAAACTGGTGAAAAAAAAGTAGAATTTTCCTTTCCATTTCCTATTCATCTGATTCAACAAATAAAATATCAGGCCCTAATTATTAATACATGCCAGAAACCAAGTCAGGCCCCGCACCAGGTGATACATCTAATTGTTTAGGATTAGCAAATAACTGTTTCCCTCAACTGAAATCAGTAAAACCCTGTCTTAAATATTAAACTGCTATACTTGTCCCTCACCTTGTCAGTTCTGAGAACATTTAAGAAATCAACAGACCTCAAAGATTAGTAAAGCTTCTTCATGTTTTAATATCTCAATCCTGTTAAAAGGGTTAATCCTGTTTAAAAAAATATCACCTCCACCTTTCTCTCCTTTCTTCCTTTCCACTCTTCTCCAAATAAAAAGGTTAAGTGATGACATTCAGCCCAAAGAACAATGAACAATACATACATACATACACACACACACACACACACACACACACACACAAACACAGCTGTCTCTTCCAGTTTCCAACAGGAACAACAAAAGAAAGTCAAATACTGGTTAAAAACAAATGACACACACCACTATTCTTGTCAAGTGCGTGGAAAGGGCACTTACTCTAATCCATTCAGCAAAACCTGGAGTCAAACTTGGAATGAAAGAGCATTTTTTTTTCCTGCAATATAAGTAAAAGAACTCAGGAATTATTTTTTTTTAAATAAGATACCAGATGCAAATAAGCTGATTTTTATTTTGCAGAAATAGGGCTTTTAATAAACACCACACAAAGAGTATTCATAAGCAAACAATCAATCCGAAAGGCAGGAAGAGAAGAATTACGTGTGGCACATCATTTTCTCTGAAAGTCGATATGCAAAAGATAAAGACAAAAGGCCACCTCAGGAGGGCTAGTTTTTTGTTTTGAGATGGTTTTTCTGTTGGTTTCCATCCAGTTTAATGCTAAGGAACTTTCTTAAATCTTTTCACAGGGGACACTTGGCGCATTCACAAAAACTAAACTGTTTCCTGTAAGGTTTTTTTTTCTCACCTCCAAAGAGGAGCCAGTGATTTTTATGGGGTTGCTCACTGCACTTGGGAATTTTAAATGCATAAAGTGGCAAAATAATGATTTTTTTCAAATATAAAAGCAAAACAAAGATGTATGGCAGGTAAAACTTTTAAAAAGGCCAAGTCAAATTTGGGGCCTGCTGATTTTGACACAAAGTAAATTGGCAAAGAAATTAATCTGCTTTTAAGGCAACCTTGAGCCCAGAAACATTCATCCACTCACCTTTAGACTATGCCTATCTAGAGGTTAACCTGAGTAATTAACCAGTTATCAATATTGTTTTCACTAAATATTTTGATAGGTTTGCCACCTCAGAGACAGCTGTGTGATGCAATTTATACATTTAAAACACATCCAGTAAACAAGGAAAATAATAAAATGTCAGAACCACCTGATTTTCTTTTTAAGAACTATTTAAGTATTCAAAATTAGCTTTTAGTAGCACAGGTAACGTCGCCCTTTCCTACTTGGTAATTATCCCAACAAAGTTTAGCTTTAATTTCAGCAAACTGCAAGACAAAACCGTGTATTGTATTTTATAAGACAAATTACAAATTAAATCAGTTATTTAACTTAAAAAGTAATCTTCTGGACACTCTGACAGCTCTCTTAACTTACAGGGCACCTTACACTGTGAAGAATGTCCATAATCAGATAACCCCCTTAACCAGCTACAGTAGCAGGTGGATAATATCTCTTTATCACAAAGATAAAAGAAGTTACTGCCATCAACAAATGAACAGCAAAACAGAACCTGAACTCAGAATTTTAGACTCAGCTCCATTCACAAGGCCGTATGTTAACTGCAATCACCATCCTTCCCCACAAGACCATAAGGTCTGAAGCATTAGGAAAAACATGTTTCTTTATGTGCACTCAAATAAGCCCAAATATACAGATGACAGTACAAAGCCGGTCCTTGTCCAGCGTTTCTTGACCATCAGAGCATGCACAGACTTTCTCAGCACAGCCTCAAGTGTAATTCCTAGAAGACACTGGCAAATCTCTGCCAGGCCAATCTGCAGTCGAAAATCGAGTGCATGTGTCCAACAAGATGATAGGAGGGTCAATGTTTCTAACCGTCTACTTCAACTCTACATGGCAATAGCGGTTCTGCCCAACGTGGTAAACACAGTAATCCTATAGGATCGAACACAATCCCTGTAAATGACGATCCTCTTAACCGCAAACAAGCAGCTTTGGGGAAATATAATTTCTGGAACAAAACATGGTGATCGCATAATTCCACAAAGACACACACAGAAGTCGATTTTTAAAATGATGTTCGGTCCCAGCACTGTGCTGACACTTTTCCCACCTAAACTTCTCAGCACAAGCCTGGCCTAAACACACAGCCGGGTTCCAATCCGTGCACAGTGCACCATGACCGGAATGGTGGGGCAATACCTGTCCCTACTCAGTCCTGTTCGGGCCAGCCTGCTAGGTAGTTTAAACCCGTGTACTTTATGGTAATGTGCTTTTAAAACCCCGCCACGACCAAGGTCATAGCTTTAGAGATTTAATAACAATCAAATGACCAGGGCTGCCGGGCACTTAGAGAGAGCCATTCTGGTTATGGCTCTTTAATAGCACCTGGAGTTCTGCTCCAGAAACAGCGGAAAACTCCCGCTCCCCCGGAAAGAAAGTCCTCTGCGGAGAGCACAGAGGGAAGCGAGGAAGCCGAACGCGGGCAGGGGACGCGCGGCCACGGCCGCCCCCATCTCTCCAGCAGCCCCAGCGCGACCCTCGCCCCGCAGCCGTCCTGGCCCGGGCCGCACCTTTACCTGTCACCTCCACCACCCTGTTGCCCTGGAGGCTGCGCCTCTGAGTCCAGGGCACTGCTTCTGAGCCGGCTGCAGGAGAAAGAACCCCAGAGGCATCCTATCCCAAAGAAAGAAAGCAAAAAGGCTGCTCCTCAAGGCAGGGGGCCATCGGGCATGCCGAGATCCGAAAGGCGACAAGCCACCCCTGCCCCGCACCTACCAGATAATCCATGTACAGAAACGCCTCAGTTATCCGGAGATCAGACATTCGGCAGCCTAAAGCATCCGGAACGGCTCCGAACCCGGAAAAAAATGCAGCGTCTCTGGCTGCGGGCGAGCAGCTCCTGAAAAAGCCAGCAACAGCGAAAATACCCGAGAGCAGCCGACTAGCCGGAGATTACACAAGGGGCGCGGCGATTGGCCGGGCGGGCGGGCAGAAGGAAAGAAGCATGCTCATTGGCTGCGGCGCCTATAAAAGGCAGGCCCCTGCGGGTGGCTGAAGAGAAGCGCGGGAGCGGCGGGGGCGTAGGCGTAGGTTCCTGTGTGCTGGGCGGAGAGGCGGGAGTGGGGGCGGTGCAAGCGGAAGAAAGAGCCAAAAGAGCGGAAAATCCGCTGGTGCTGCAGCCGCCGGAGTTTTATGTGCTGCCACAGCTTCCCAGTTGGGTACAGCGGAACCGACCTCGAAGTTCCCGGGCCAGAGAGCCTTGGTGTCCTAGTCCACCCCTCAGTAGGAAGCGAGCGCTGTAACGTGGGAGGCGTGGTCGCCACTGACACTTAAAGTCTCTCCCCCGAGAGCCTTCGTAAAGGCTCTGCTGCCACGAGACGGCACCACCGGGCAAGAAGTGTGTAGAAGGATACTTCGTAAACAGGCAATCCTGTACGCGTCTTAGGTGCAGAAAGAGCCTCTGCATTCTTATCATTTGAAACTAAGGCGGACGATTCCAGCCAGGTGACCCTGAGGGTACACACAGCACCCCCCTCCCCCGCCGCCACGGGCGGCGCAGCCAGAGGTGACTCAGGAACCGCCCTTCCAAACCCCATGTAGAACGCCGAACAGTCCTCGGAGAACTCGCTTTCCTGCACGTAAAAAGTAAGAGAAAAACATTAGTCTCATAATAGTGAGGGCTTGCATACAGTAAAGTTTCAAGAGTGAAACTTCATCAACTGAACTCTTTATGAAGTGACTGCCTGACTGGTACACACGATGTTTTAGGAGTTGAATTTTTATTTTCCCCCTAACTTGACACTTTTCTTTTTTGTATCCTTAAGAAACAAATTTCCGTACTCTGAGTTTACTTGGGACTACCAAAACAGTTCTGATAGATAACCGTGGAATTCACCCGAAATGTATACATAACCAATAAGGGCGAGGCAGCCGCTTAGAGGGAGCTGTAGATTGGTGAGCCAAGTGATTTTAGGTATGCCGTCTAATTTCTGAACCTGTTTCCTCAGCTGCAAACGAGAATTCCTACCGCCAGAAGGTTGTGAGGGTTTCTTTTTTTTTTTTTTTTTTGGCGTGGGGGGGGGTTTGTTTTTTTGAGACAGGGACTCTCTCTGTTGCCCAGGCTGGAGGACAGTGGCGCAGTCTTGGGTGACTGCAACCTCTGCCTCCCGGGTTCAAGCGATCCTCCCACTTCAGCCTGCAGAGTCGCTGGGACCACAGGTGTGCAGCACTATGCTCCTCCAATTTTTGTATTTTTAGGGTAGAGAAGAGGTCTCACTATGTTGCCCAGGCCTGTTTCTAACTTCTGTACTCAAGCAATTCCCCCGCCTCGGCCTCCCAAAGTGCCATTAGATCAAATTTTGATTTTGCTTGGTATTCTGTTAATTCAAACACAAATAGGTTTAGAAGAGATTTTCACCTAGATTTTGGAGGAGATGGATGTCCACAAACCTACACTCTTCAGCACAGTTTGGTTAAAACTAATTTGGGAAACAAAACCTCTCAATGAGCAGAAATAGTCAAGGAAAATTTTTTGTTTGTTTTGCTTTACTTCATGAATAAGCATATTTAAAATAAAATAAAGGGCTTGAATTAGCAAAGAGACACCTTTTGGTCCATTGTCTTAGTGATAAATGCTGTGTTGGCTACTGCCTAGTCAGGCTTTTGAGAGGCCTGTTTCTATGTGGAGGAGGATAGCCACTCTGGAGGCTTCTGCCTTTTCTTTGAAAGTTAAGCTTAGGGGAACATAGTCCTGAACAGGTCATTAGGGTCAATATGGTTCTTGCTGCCTCTAAGAATTGGTATATAGGGCCAAAGCAGGGAGATGTAAGAATATGTTCAAGGAAGAGTTCCAAAGACTATACCGTAATAGTCACCTTATTCCACACAATTTGCACATTCATTGCATCAAAGAAAACCTTGTGTTTCGTGTAATGTATTTTTAAAAATCACATATTGCATTTTAGAAAAGAGTCCTTATAAAAAAAGAAACAAAAAAAAACCTGTAGATTTTGAGCTCTATACAGAGCACATTTTTCCAATTAGATGTTTTCTGAGATGTCAGTGAGTCTACCCCTACCGAGAAAAGAGGCTAACTTGACTGAATTGATATGAACAGATAATACACTACCCACTACAGGAAGTTGCCGTCATAGCTGATAGGGTTGGTAGCAACAGAAGTAATCACCTCAATACATCCTTTTTAAAAGAGTGTGGAGAGGTTAGAATGTGTTTAATCAAACTACCATTCTGTATGCCAAGTAACAGACGGCCATCCTGAACAAGACATGATCTTATCAACCTAGTTCTGCCCTTGCCCTCAGTTAAAAGAATGACCCTCTTCCAGATGCATAAGAAACATGTAAACTCATGAGGCAATTGCATTACTGCATAGGTTTTCAGTAAAGAGGCTGATATGATCTGGCTGTGTCCCCGCCCAAATCTCATCTTGAATTCCTCTGTGTTGTGGGAAGGACCTGGTGGGAGGAAGTTGAGTCAAGGGGGTAGGTCTTTCTCGTGCTGTTCTCATGATAGTGAGTAAGTTTCATGAGATCTGATGGTTTTATAGGAGGAATTTCCCTGCACCAGCTCTCATTCTCTCTTGCCTGCTGCCATGTAAGACAGGTCTTTGCTCCTGCTTTTCCTTCCACCATGACTGTGAGGCATCCCCAGCCATTGGAACTGTAAGTCCATTAAACCTCTTTGTTTTCTAAATTGCTCAGTCTCAGGTATGTCTTTATCAGCAGCGTGAAAACACACTAACACAGAGGCCATAACTGTTGCTTGTCAAAAGCAAGGAGAAATTCTCTCGACAGTACATACTCTAAAATTCCATAAAGACTGCTGGCTAGCCAAATCTGGAGGAAAATTTTTTGTTAAACTGTGACTTGCAAGGAATAAAAACGGAAATGCATTTTTGCAACTTGGTCTCCCAAATTCTACCATCCAGAGAAAACAACATATTAGTGATTATTTCCAGTTATTCTTTTGCTGTTTGTTCATTTTAGAGGAGAATACTGCCTTCCCTAGTTTTGTATCATGCATACACTGTATCACTGAAACTTTTCATAAATGTTTAATGGATACATAAAACTACTGTGAAAATGTACCGCTGTGTTAACAAATCCTTTATTAGTTACTACGATTACACATATTACAATGAATGTTTACTTATAAAACTGTCCACATCTTATTATCCTAAGAATCATTTCTAGAAATAGAATTGCTGGTACAAAGACTATGAGCACTTTTAATACTCAGTTTTGACCTAGCTTATATAGTCTTCTTCCTTCTACCCCCAACTCTAAAGTAGGGAATGATCATCTTGTCTCATCTTTGCCTTGATATTATTCCATAATAGCTGAAAAATGGTATCTTTCATTAGAATGACTCTTAAATCATGGACACTTCTTTTTAATAAAAAGTGATCAGATCTGCAGAGGTTATCAGGCACTTTTTCTCACTTACCACTTCCAATAACTCCTGTGACTTTAAAATTCTCTTCTGAGTCCTTTTTTCCTTTCTCTCCAGGTGGTTGCCTTGATACCCACCTCTGATTTACCCTAGTCCTCTTCTCTGCTTTCTAACCCTAAACAAAGTATCACTGTGTCCCGGAAGATGAACTTCATCAGACCAGGGTTTCCTTACATGAAGCTGCTAACAGAGCTTGATTCATAAATGGAAGGGGTTTGAATGAGGTCAGAGGTTGGAATTAGAATAGGGTTTTCTGCTCTTAGCATGGTGACCTACTTGCAACTCAAACTAGAGGAAACCCTCGCTGAAATGGCTAACTCTGAAGTTTTTAGTCTAAAATATCTCCATGTCAGTTTAAACCTGTTTTCTCTCCTGCAAGTAGATCTTAAGGCCTCATATGTCTATTTTTCAAAGATCAGAAGCCTGGCAGTCATGATGAAGATTTGTCACTATTAACTAGATGAGCTTGGGCAGGTCACCTGTTCCTTCCAGTCTCCTGTTTCCTCAGCCTGGGGATAGAATTCAACTAATCACTACATTATTTAGGATCACTCACCTTTTCTAAAAAGGCTTTGCTAGGTCTTGGGGTGTTAAAGCAAGATAAGACATCCACTGAAAATAGTAAATAATTATACCAGGGAAAAGTAACTAGACCTCACAAGCAACCAGCATTCAAGCACCAAATATCAAAAAGCTATGTAAATCCCTCTCAATACCAACTGCAGCAAGTTCATTTAATCTCTTAGATACGTTCTACATTGCTGATCGTATTAGTTTCCTATATCCTAACTGTGATAAATTACCACAAACATAAATTACCACAAACATAAAGACTTAGAACAACACAAATTTATTCTCTTTCAGTTCTGCAAGCCAGTTGTGAGCCTTATGGGGCTAAAATAAAGGTGTTAGAAGGGCTGAAAGAGTCAACAGATAGATGGAGGCCATTAGTGAATCACACTCATTGTAATTGAGCAGCAAGTCCTTTCTTGAATGATCAATCTCCTTTTCTGCCACACATGTGTGTCTGAATCTCCCTCTGCAGCCTGGCTTGACACCTTTCATGTAGCCCTGGCACCATTAAAGATTGATTGGTTGCTAAGAGCATAGACCTCACTATTTACAAACACCTCATTGTGTCAATGTGTCACTGCCTGAGCATACTTGTTAATACTTTCTGACGGCATCAGCTCCGAGTGAGGGAGAAAAATCAACAAATCCATTAGGCCCCATGATCACCATAGGAAATCTGAAATCTCACAACAAAAATCACAGAAAAAATAACTTTCCCAAGATCACACATTAAAAAATAAAGCTAAGGATTTTCCTTCCATAACCCTGGAATATCTATTTTTTCCCTATACTACTGTGAAGCGACAAGATCTTGAGATCAATGTGACAAGAGAATAAAGCAGGCCTAGAGTCTACCATGGAGGAACTTCCAATTATTAGAAATAACAAGACAAGGAAAGGAAAATAGACAAAGCCCTTCCCAGTACAAATGTGCACACAGTGAACCTGGTGCCGGAGGAGTTACCCAAGTGTTTAAGGGATGAGAACTCAGTGAGGTTTTGCCAAAGTTCCTGGAGTTCTGACAGAACTCTCAAAGAAAGAAAAAAATTTCTTTTGGAGGATTTGTGAGGGGAACTTTCCAGATGGGAAAACAGCATGTAAAGAATTGATAGCAACAAATTGAGGATGAGGCATTATTTACTTAAAAGAAGATGAGTGTTTGAAGCCCAACGTATAGAAGGTATAGACGGTTTAATTTGGGGAATTCTGGTGCAAGTCAGGGTTCACCTAGGAGCTTCTCTGCAGATTATTGCCTCCCAATTCCCCATGTGGTGTTGGTGAAAGTTGATTTGCTCCATCCTGCGTAATTGCTCCCTCATTCTGATCCCTGAGACTAGCATAAAGATGTGCCAACTACAGACGGAAGCAAATCCCAAAAAGTGTTTGGGCCCTTGCTTTCTTGCCTGCTTCTAATGAGATCATCACCTATTGGGATAATATAGAAACTGTTCAAATTCCTTTCTTGTAGATATTCCACTGGAAGTTAGAAATGTCTTGAATATTCCTGATTTATAATTTTGATCTCTTCTTTCAAGGCTTACATATAAGGAAGCCTTAATCCAAGCTTGCACTTGATTCAAAGCAGCTTGCAAGGAGATAAGAAACTCAGAAACAAGAAACTATAAAATAAGGCCAATGAAAAAAGTGGCTGTCGTGTACCATCTAGATAATAATGCTTCCTATCTCATGCCGGCTTGAGATT
This sequence comes from Cacajao melanocephalus, assembly GCA_963573385.1. Classification (NCBI taxonomy): domain Eukaryota; kingdom Metazoa; phylum Chordata; class Mammalia; order Primates; family Pitheciidae; genus Cacajao; species Cacajao melanocephalus. The sequence continues at coordinate 47,269 of CAUYLG010003806.1, forward strand.
CTGAATCTATGTCGTTTAAATTGAGAAAGACAGGCATGTAAGTGCTCTGGACAGGCTAATATGGATTCATTCATTCTACATACTTATTTAACACCTACTATATATTGGGGATGCTGGAGGAATATTATCCCTGCTCACATAAAGCTTAGTCTCTAGTGACTGGAGACAGGAAAGAGATCAGCTGGTGATAAGTGCTATACAGAATTAAAGAGATGTGCTGGCGAGTAACAGGGAAGCATACTCTAGACAGTCGTGGATGGCATCTCTGGGTTGTGCTAAGTGATACAGTCCATAGAACTTTCTGTAATGATGGAAATGTTCTATACTTGTACTACCCATTATGGTAGCCATTAGCTACACATGGCTATTGAGAACTAGAAATGCAGGTAGTGGATACTGGATTGGACAATGAAGGTGTGCAGTTAAAATATGAATGGAGGTTTTCCACTTAAACTTGACATATTGAATATACTTAGTTATCTCCCCCACCTCACCCCCACAGGCCAGTAAAGGAATAAAAAGAGATCCACCAAGACAGAGAATTAAAGAAGAGACACCAGCATAGAAGAGGTCAACCATTTGGGAAAACAGAAGGTGGATAGAGAAGTGGCAACCGATGTAGCAGAACAGAGAAAGCTGAAGGCTAAGTTCAAGAGGTGGGGAAAGCCAACAAGAAACAAGCTATTCCTGCTGCAGAACTGAGCTCAGCAATAAGAAGCACCTGGTTCTCTGAGGCGGGAAAGACTGAAAACACAAAACAGGCTTGTGCACCTTTAAAGGAGTAGTTGAGCCACTGATCTGCCTGGCTCCATGAAGCCAGGTCACTGCCCCAATGCAGACCAGAGTGAAAATTTACTCCTGAGGTTAATTGGAGAGAATTTGAACTCAGGAACACCAGATAAAACTTAAAGGCAAAGAGAAATTTAGTAATGCTGGAAGAAAGCTAAGGAAATCCCCCCACCCCCGCTGCCCCCACAAAATATGGAGCAGTCAAGCAAAGTAAATTAAAATATCAATCGGAAGGTCTGTTTCCCAATTAGATGTTTCAAGAAAAACAAGCAGAAACAAAGATACTGATGGAAAGAGGCTACCAACAATTCTAGTAAACATTCCAGAACTGAAGACCATCCATTTCTAGAGTAAAAAGACACACAAGTACCTGGAAAAATAAATGAAAAAAAAAAAAAAAAGAGTTCCATTACCATGAAAGAAACAACTATTTAAAAGCCTTCATGTGGAAGCACCCATGCCAGACAAGTTTACTATCAAGTTCTACCAAACATTCCAGAAACAAAACATTCCAGCTTGAAACTATTTCAGGGTAGAGAAGGAGGGAGTGCTTGCCAGGTCATCTCAAACAGCTACAATAATCTTGATACCTGATTGAGGACATCAATAATTATATATTCTGTGCAATAATTATATATCAGTCTCACAAACACAGATGGAAAAATGTTGCAAAACAACCAAGAAAAGTAGGAAAAAAAAAAAAAGAAAAAACCCTTTGTGACTAAGCCAGGCTTATCCTAGGAATGCCAGATGTTCTTAACATTAGAAAATCAGTTAACTCGCCATATTATCAGATTAAGGAAGAAAAATCAGAATCATCTCAACATATTTTTTAAAAAATTAGAAATTAAATATCCATTGGTCTCTGTTTTTTAGAGCTACCATAACAAAATACCACCCACTGGGTGGTTTAAACAACAGAAATGTATTTTCTTACAGTTCTGGAGGCTAGAAGTCCGAGACCAAGGTTTCAGCAGGTTTGGTTTCTCCTGAAGCCTCTCTCTTTGGCTTGCAGATGCATGCCTCCTCGCTGTGTCTTTTCTCTGTACTCATGCACCCCTGGTGTCTCTCTGTATGTTCAAAGTGCCTCTTCTTACAACAGTAGCCATATTGGGTTAGGGTCTACTCTAACAGCCTCATTTTAACTGCCTCTTTAAAGGACCTGTCTCCAAATTCAGTCACATTCTAAGGTACTGGATGTTAGGGCTTCAACATATAAATGTAGGGGAGACATAATTCAGTCCATAACATAGTTGGCAATCTAAAAGTAAACAGGAATTTATTCCAATTGATGAAGGTTATCTACAAATAAAGCAAACATATTCAGTTGTGAAATTTTAAGTGTGAGTTAAGGTCAGAAACAAGACAAGGGTGCCAGCTATCACAGTTTTCATTCTACATTGTACTAGAGGACCTGGACAGCATAACCAGAGAAAAAACATAAACAATAAAGAATAGAAAGAAAGAAACAATTCATGGGCAGATTGTGGTTGTATATGTAAAACACAAATCTGCCTATCAATTATTAAAATTAAATCTGTTACTACTTAAAAATCAATATAAAAGGAATTGTGTTTCTAGTTACTTAGCAACGAAGTTAGGAAATATGTTTTTAAATGTGTTTTTAAAATGACCTTTAAAGTAGAAACTTTCAAAGCACCTAAGAATGACTGTTAGAACTTTAAGATTTTGAGAAAAGTTAAAAACCTAGAAAAATACAGAGATAATGATGTTCCTGGATCCAAAGACTGTTGTAGAGACGTGACTTCTCCCCAAGTAAACTTATAGATTTAAAACAAACAGTAAGGTTTGAAATCACAGAGCACACAGTATAGAAACATTTCTTAACTGCTCTTAATTTGAGGGGAGTGCCCTCCTTTCCGTGAGTGAAGTGCCAATCTTCTGCATATTTCTGTTGGCATTTACCATACTGTTTTGCATATAGTAGTTAAGAGCACAGATGCCAGTCTGCCTGGGTTTGAATCTTGGCTTTACCTCTTTCTAGTTCTGTGACCTCAGGCATGCTACTTAACATCTCTGTAACTTATGTACCCCGTTTTATAGGTAAGGAAACAAATAGTGACATCATCAACCTACTGGATTATTGAGATGAATAGCTAATGTCATACAGTAGAACCGTACTGGGCACATAGTAAGCATTAAGTAAGTGTTGGCTGCTGCTGTTTTCGTTCTCTCACTAGTCAGAGTTTCTTGAAGGAAGGAAACAGTGTCTCATTGGATTGTGCTGTTTTGGGCCTACTTCAGCACCCGTTACACAACACAAAATACATCGCCAGTGGAGGCTGGGGATGAGCCACTGTCCTGAAGAGTGTCATGTTTAAAGAAGCCTAATTCGGTGGCCTAAAGTATTTGAAAAGGGAGTCCATTTTCTTCAATATTAAATGTCCAAAGCATGATCCATAGCACTTGTAAAAGTACCCTTATAATTATCTATTCTTCACTTCTTAGCTATTTGGAAGCCTTTTTTCACCAAATGCCTGAGATTCTCCCAACATATTACTGTGGTACTCAAGGTACAAAGGGTTGAATAGACCTGACACCTCAGCTCATGGTGCCTGTATTATCATCACTGGTCCACTCAGGATTCCTTTCTTGATTTAATTATTTCTTTTAATCCCTCTTAACTACGTCCTTTTCCTTCTTCTAACAAGAAATCGTCCCAATATGCCTGATGTGCTTCTCCTACTTTGTTACCTGTCCACGTTGTCTATGATGTCCCTGGTTGAACAAAAATCCTTACAATTGATGGAATCTCTTCCACCAACTTTAAGCCTAATGGCTGGTGCTGCTAAAGTTAAAAAAGTCCTTTCCTACCACAAAATCAAAAGGCCATAGCTTCAGTAAACTTTATAGCATTCCCTTCTATGTTTGGGTCCTTTATCCATTTTTTTAGTCTATTTTTTGTATATGGGTTAAATTGAGATCGAGTCCATCATTTAGCCAGGTTTCTAATACCATCTGCTAAACAATTCATTCTTTTCTCCAGTGAGCTGGTGCCACCCTTAACCTACATAGAATGCCTTCTATACATGACCCTGCCTCTGAGCTCTCCTCTATTTTATTGATCTGTTTATTCTGTGACAATACAGAACACATCACCATGGCTTTTTTCTTTTCTCTCTAGCCTTTCCACAATTCCTTTTAGGTATATTGGTTCCATTCTCAATACTGCAAAAAAGAATTTTTGGAAGCGAAAGCCAGGGCATTGAGATTCTAAGTTCAGGGTTCTCTTTGTCAAGAGACTGGGGGAGTCTGTGCATTCCCACACTGGTAAATACCTTCCTGAATGCATTGATCGTGGCATACTACTGGTCTCCTTTTCTGTTTTTCCCTTCAAATGAGCCTTTCCATTCGGTTCTACTACGCAAGGCCTATAATGAACAAAGGAGGAAATCCTGTGACTTAATTTTGCTTTCAAAATAAATTATTTTAAGGTTTAATACTCCAGAAGCAGTTTAATCTTTTTTTTTTTCCTTTTTGACACAGGGTCTTGCTTTGTCACCCAGGCTGGAGTGTAGTGGCATGATCACGGCTCACTAGAATCTTGACCTCCTGGGCCTCCCACAACAGCCCTATAAGTAGCTGGGATGAATGTTTAAATTTTTTGTTAATATGGGTCCTTGCTTTGTTGCCTAGGCTGGTCTCGAACTCCTGGCCTCAAGTGATCCTCCTGCCTCAGCCTCCCAAAGTGCTGGGATTATAGGCATGAGCCACTGCACCTAGCCCAGAGACAGTTTACTTTTAAATCAATTGCTTGAACCTGATATTATCTCTTCTTAAAAGAGGACATTAAGAAAAAAATGCATAAGAATTAACTATTAATTATCTTAATAATTAATTAGAAATGAGCACACAAAAGACACTAACACATTCATGAGAGCCAAGCTTTTCCAGTGCTTTCTCTGTCTTCTTGCCATGACCTCGAAGTCTTTGCCTGCACCTTGTGTTTAATGTCATGCCATGCAGATGGATTCATTATAATGCTTTGTCTTGAGAAGCTTTTCTTCAAATAGGAATCTCTAACGTAATTGTGATTTTTCATGTGCCTGAGTGGTGGTGAACGCTCTGGGTGAATGAGAGCTGGAGAAGACAGTACTGTACACTCGCTGCTAAAGTGCATCAGTGAATCACTCTTTATAAACACTCAGTCAATGGATGTGTTCTGGAACGTGTTTATTCCACAGAGCCTGTCTTTATTCCCTTTATGCGTGTGTATGTTCTGGTACACGTTATGGCTGACTGATGGTGTGCTTGTGGTACTACTAGACCTGCTGGAAGACATCAAGGAAGAACAGCATGATAGATATTATACTGTATCTTTCTACTTCTCAGGCTGCCTCCAAGGGAATAGTTCAGAGAACTATTGGAATTGCTTCTGAACCAATAATTGGTTCAGGAGCAATTTAGAATTGGTAGAAATCATTTTGGCATTATAAAAGAGCATCATAATGTTACAGACTAAGAGGTTTGGCTAGTTCTCCTAATAGGAACTGAAAGGAGCAATGGACCAACACGTGTGACTTCATGAGATTTCATAGGGTCTAAAGAGTAATGGTTAATTTACCACACCATAATCACATGCTGTGGCACAGCTATTTCATATAATTCTGATCCAGTTAGCTCAATGGTTAAGATCAAGCTTTGGCAGAAGACAGATCTAAATTTCAATCCCAGGTGCATTATTAGCTGTGTGACCTTAAGAAGGATACTTAACCTCTGAGAGTCAGTTATCTCATCTTTAAAATGGAAATTAAAAAACAAGTATGTCCATGTGCGGTGGCTCACGCCTGTATTCCCAACACTTCGAGAGCTGAGGCAGGTGGATCACTTGAGGTCAGGAGTTTGAGACCAGCCTGGCCAAGATGGTGAAACCCTGTCTCTACTAAAAATACAAAATTAGCTGGGTGTAGTGGTGCACTTGTAATCCTAGTTACTCGGGAGGCTGAGGCAGGAGAATCGCTTGAACCTAGGAGGCAGAGGTTACAGTAAGCCAAGATTGTACCACTGCACTCCGGCCTGGGCAACAGAGTGAGACTCCGTCTCAAAAAAATAAATAAATAATTTTTAAAAAATAAAAATAAATAAAACAAATACACTAATAAACTGAACACTGAAGTGCTGGCTATCCTATGTACTGAACGCCTTGTTGGAGGAATTGTGTTCTTACAGACAGTGCCTTTGACTTAGTCTGGAGAAGTAGAAGAATCCTGCTTCCACCACTGACTTCTAAGGATCTCAGGAAAATTACTCCACTTTGGAGTTACAGTATCATCTTTAAAATGTTGATGAAATGAAGTAAAGTAAGCAAAAGGGAAAATTACAGCACAATAGAGAGATGACGGCTTTGCTGATTTTTCTTTGGCTTTCCCAGTGTAACTCAGAATCAAAAGAAATTTTAAGAAGGGCAATCCAGGAATAGTAAGCTGGCTTTGTGTGTTACTGAGCTCTATATTTTGTGTTACCTATATGCAAGCCATAAGATGCATCAATAGGAGACCCTCTGCTGCAACTCAAGTGAGTGATCAATCATTAAATTTCTCAAACATTTCAACAGGCTGCTTGGTTCATTTGCCCACTTCCATTGATGTAAACCATGCCTGCCCTACAGCATGGTTGTATGTAGGTACAAGCTTTAGTTGTATGTTACATAGTGGACACAACATTATGGCTCCATGTGACAGTTGCCAGTGCACATAAATGGAGAATCACTGCACTTCTTTTTGGTAGCAGAAATATCTATATAGATCATACAACTTGGTAGTGCTCTCATTACGTATATGTAAAATAACAGATAAATTATTATATAAAATAGCTGTGTTGGAAGAAATACTTTGAATCTCAAACTCCTAGTCACATATTTTCATAAATGTCCTCCATACAACATTTTACTTTGAGAATGTCTAGACTACTAGACTAAAAGTCTCAGACCACACTCAAAGTATCCAGATAAAAGTGATGCTTTGACTGAATTATCATGAAAAAAATATCTGTTTTTGTCTTGGTCTTCAACTTTTAGGATATATTTAGAAGGAAAGAAAGAAAAAGAAAAGATGTTGCTTGGTTCATAATAGTATAGAATGTTATTTACTTTATTAATATTGAGCATTGAGATTATACCCTTTAAAAAAGTATTACATCTCAGATGTCAAACTCTTTAATAAGAAGGCTGGAAGCTTTGATAACTCAGTAATATCATAGCAGAATTAACAATTTTGTTTTGCCAGAGAATACACAATTCGTTTTTACCACAAAGGGACACTTCAATAAGTTAACTATTTATGGTAAGAAAAGGAAATTATAGCAATATTAAGACCATGTGCAGCTCTTATTCAAAATTTATAGGCGGGTGGTGAACAATGAGAACACATGGACACAGGGAGGGGCGTATCACACACCGAGGTCTGTTGGGGGGAACTAAGGGAGGGACAGTTGGGGGGTGGGGAGTTGGGAAGGGATAACATGGAGAGAAATGCCAGATATAGGTGATGGGGAGGAAGGCAGCAAACCACATTGCCATATATGTACCTATGCAACAATCCTGCATGTTCTTCACATGTACCCCAGAACCTAAAGCGCAATAAAATATTTAAAAAAAAAAAAAGAAACTTCTGGAACACCAAAAGAAACAAAAACAAAAAACTCAGTATTGCATTGTTTCTCTCAGCCTCAAGATTCTTATGAGAAATAATTAACAGTTGTTACACAGTTGTGGTTATTAAGACCGATCGGGGAAGCAGTGGAGCTCGATTTGCTGGAACCTCTCAGGAAAAGACTACAATTACTGTGTAGATAGAGAAATGTCAGTCATAGTTATGAGTGGCATTGTTCATAGGACAATTCACAGGACAAAGCAATAACAAAATACGTAATTTTTAGGATATCAAAAGTCATTTTATGAAAATGATTTGACGTACCCCAAATTACTCTCAAATGCTTTAAGAATTATGTGAACCCAGAAACAAATGTGAAAAGTGTTTTCACACAGGAAAGCCTTCACTGAGCATTAGAAATCTTATGAAAGACAAATGCCCTGTTTTGAGTACACAGTGATACAGTTGGTCACTTTCAGGTATGTTTATTTATGTTTTGCAGGATTGGAGTAATGGTTGAATCGTAGACCAAATTAGCATGTCTGCATCTCCTCAAGACTTATGTTTCCTTCAGTGGTCCCATATGAGTTACTAAAATTTCCAGTTTTATGTAGAATGCAGCATAGATTGACCATAAACACAACTTATATCATTGTACAAAATTGTAAAACAGAGATTGTCACTGAGGGGTCATGGAACAGAAAGGGAGGAAACGCTGTTTTGTACCATATCAAAAATGATAAGCTACATTTTCCAAAGGATTAAAATATCCCTTTTATTGAGAAAAGAAAGAAAGGCAAGAACAACTTTTTTAAAACGTGTAAGTTGATAAATGAGCAATGTCCCAGCCTTCACAACATCACTGATGTAACCCTTGAGAATGGAACAGGAAGCTTCTTCACAAATGAACAAATTCCTGCTTTTGTAAGAGAAAATTCAAGCTGTGGCATATCTTAAAAATTAATACATGTTTTTAATAAATTGGTAACTAGGAGGAATTCATCATGTTCATTGTGCTTGACAAGTATAAAATAAGGCAAGTTAAATCAGCCCCAAAGAAAAAAAGGCTGTGTAGGCAACGCATCAGATGGCTGGAAGCTGGGGTAGTCCCTTCCGTGGGTGAACTGCTTATGCTACCTGAATAGACTTCTGCTCAGAAAAGACTTCTATTGAAAGAACCACAGGTGTGAAGTTTATAGGCATTTGTAACAGTTTTCAATCACCTGCCTCATCAAATATAGTAGTTTAACACTCGAGGCATAAATTTGCATCAGATTCATAGCACGAACTAATTGGAAGAATATGACAGTTAACTGTGAAGCTGTCCTGTGAATGGGTGCTCTGGCATGCAATGGGCTCACAAAAATCCTGCCCCCTGTTCCTAATGGGGTGCAGGATTACATGGCAATTAACAACGTGAATTCTGGAGACAAATTCCACGCAAGTTCCAACTCACATTCCACCTTTTATTTGGGCAAGTTATTTAACTTTTCGATGCCCCAATTTCCTTACCTGGAAAGTGCTGATAATAGAACCTACCTCCACACAAATTGTTTGGATTAAACTACTTAATACATGCAAAGCTGTAAAGCACTGAGAATGCACCTGGAATATAGTAAGCCCTCAAAGTAATTTTTTTCTTACCCATAATTGTTAAAAATTACCTGGACCCTCACCAAAGGGCAATTAAGGGCTAGATTGTGCAATAAAAATACAGTACTACTGGGGCCTATAATTCAAACCCTGGGAAAGAGGTGGGACATAGAAGGACAAGAGATAAAGAACTTGGTTTAGAGGAGGGGATGGCAAATTCTAAGGGACTGAAAAAGGCAGAATGAAGCATGACCTTTGAGGTAAACAGTCTGACTGGCGTGGCAAAATCAGGTTGTAAGATGTGTCCAGTTGATGGAGGGCTTGAATGTCATGGTTGAGATCAGGCTCTTAGAGGAACCCACTATAGTCTCCTCAGGTAATGTTCTAGAAATAGTACTCATTCCTAGAAAACATGGTAGAATGTAGGGAAAGAGCCTAGAAGCAGATATTTCAGTTCAAAGGCATTGATGCTTATCTAAGAATGCGCAGGCTGAGGTTGTGGACCAGGGTGATAAGCATGACTGGAGGAAGAAAGCAATTGCTAAAGAAAAAATAGGAAGCCTTGAAGTGATTAGATATGGGAACCAAAGGAGAGAGGAGACAAAGATATCTCTAGAATCTTGAGGATGCCTCTACTGGCTAATATTTTATTTAAATGAGATAAGGCAGTAGTTGGTAGATGGTAGAAAATGAGGGGACTTTAGGAGCAGGCCTCACCCTTTGTATTTGAAGGTTTCCAAATCATCATCTATAAAAGTGAGAGTGAGAAAGAAGGGGTCAAGACTCTTGAGTATTACAAGGGAATTTCCTGGGTAGCAGAGCGCCACTCAGTACAGCTGTTTGTGATTAGAACCACCGGAAGGATTAACAGCTCACAAGGGCTGATACTAAGAACAAGAGCTGCAAAGAAGCCTTATGGGGTCAGAATAAAAAACGTTGAAGCCATTTAATATCTCTTTCATTAGTGTGGACTTTGTTGCCTATTTTACCTTAATGATTGTATTGAGTATCATCTTATATAATATATAACCAGAGGTAATTCAGTTTTTAAGTACTTTGAAAGTATTTAGAAGTACTGCTTATCCTCCTCAATTCTGGAAAGATCCTCACAGACTAGGAAGAGCCTGAACTAAGCAACCTAAATTCTCTTCCCACTAACCTGCTTAACTGTTCTGGGTTCCAGTTTCTTTAAAGAAGTGAGAGTTGGATGTTTTACCAATGTGGGATTTTCAGTAGCTTGTCTTCCTTGGCTTCTGAAGACAAGTCTCTGAAGGGATACTTGTTTTTGGTCCTGCAAATGAACTGCTCCAGCTAGGTACAGGCTAAAAAAATTATTTACTCTCCTATGTTCTCCCTGATTCCCATGGCACAGTAGGAATTGCTCTAGGTCCCTTGTTCCTGTTGAGCCTTAAATGCCTTTTGTCCTGCATGTAGCTGGCATATCAGTTTGCTCTCTTCCACATCCCATTGCTCCATTCTCTGGCCCCACACTACTAACGCCATTCCCCAGGCTTCCTTGCCAATGGGAAACATCAGCAGGAGACAGGAGGTGGAGTTGTTGAAGAGGGGTTGGAGTAGTCACTCCTGGCACACCTATGCTGCTACAGCATACTGTGGCAATAACTGCATCCCTCTACATCCTCAGCCCTTGTTGGAGGCCCTTTTCACAGCTTTAGCTATCAGTAGACTGTGGTAACATTGGTTCTGTCCTCTGAGTCTTCATGCATGCAGGTGCGTCTGCCATTACCAAGAACTAGCTCCTTCTGTGGCTAGTTCTTGGTTCTTCACCATCCCTTGTTGATTCCCAGACCCTTGTCCACAACAATGTAAACAGTCCCATTATTAAACTGTCTTCCAAAACCTCGCCTAAATGGCCTTCTCTTTCCCACCAGAACCCATTCTTTGAGGAGTGTACAGTGATGAAAGCAAGCTGATATAATCAGATGTCCCACATGAACATGTAACATCATGGAGCTTTATTTTACATGGGCACATTTTTTTTCCCTAAGGGTTTAGGCATGTAAGTTTATGCCTGAAACTTTTGTTAAGAAGGAATATTTTTAAATGATATGAGACATCATAAAGCAACCTAATTTTTAAAGAGAGACCATGAAGTCAAATTCATTTTCATTTTAAGAATTTGCAAATTATAGACTTGAATAAGTGTATCAAACATTCTTAAACAGGCTAAACACTGTTACAAGTACATAGAAAAAGGATTTATTGGGGGAAGATCCAAGATGGCCGATTAGGAGCAGCTCAGGATTGCAGCTCCCAGTGAAAGCACAGAGGGTGAGTGGACGCCGCATTTCCAGACGGATTTTTATTGCCCACAGACTAGGAGATTCCCAGGTGGAGGAGCCCCATGGGTGGCCAGCGCGGCTCTTTTGGCCGGCATGGCTGTTTTGCCGGCGCCCTGGTGCAGAGGTTCTCTGTACAAAATACACTAGTCCGAGTTTCCCTTCTAGCTGGCGAGTAGAGCTTCCGGAAGGCAGAATCGCTCATTCATCTCATTAAAAAGGGGTCTGAAACAGGAAGCCAGGCCAGGAGATTCCCAGGCAAAAAAGCACCACGAATATCAGTGCCGCTGTTTCAGCAGCCATCACAGTGGGTCGCCGCACGGGAAATCACACAGATCCCGGCGCCTTTTCATCAGGCAACTGGAACACCTGGGAGACAGTTGATTGTTCAACTAAACAAAAAAGGCTCTGAGGCAGGGAGCCAGGTGATCAGGCTTGGCTGGTCCCACCCCCACAAAAAAATAAAAAAAACAGCAATCGGAAACGCTCTGGGTTGAGAGTTTCACAGCAAGCACAGCTGAACCCGGGACGGTCCAGCTTTGTAGGGGAGGGGCGTCTGCCATTACCGAGGCACTCCACCACTACGGAGGCAGTCCACCATTGCTGAGGCAGCTTGCCATTGCCGAGGCAACCCGCCATTACAGAGAGTTTGCCATTACAGAGGTGAGCCACCACTGCCAAGGCAGTTCTAACTACACTCATATAAACAGGACTGCAAGGAAGTTCACACAGCAGCTGGGCGGAGCCCACAGCAGCTCAGCAAAGCCTCAGCAGGCAGACAGTGACTAGGCTGCCTCCTTGCTGGGCAGGGCAGCCCTTAAAAAAAGGCAGCAGCACAATGGAAACTCATAAAGCCCTAACTCCCTGGGACAGAACACCTGGGAAATATAAAGGGGTTTATGAGTTCTGCTGCAGCAGACTTAAACGTACCTGCCCAGCAGCTCTGAATGAACAACAGAGTTCACAGTTCAGCACCTGAGCTCCTATAAAGGACAGACTGTCTCCTCAAGCAGCTCCCTGACCCCCATATATCCAAAGAGTCACCTCATAAAGGAGAGATCAGACTGACATTTGGCAGGTATCCTTCTGGGACAAAGATAGCAGAAGAAGAAACTGGTA
>CAUYLG010003809.1:0-19110 GCA_963573385.1 Cacajao melanocephalus
TATAAAAGGTATTGACACCCTCCCTCCAGGGCCACGGGTTGGAGAGACGTGAGTCCTCCGTGGTCGCCGGCAATAAAGACCCTGCAATTTGGCCTACTTTTGTCTTGGTGTTAACTTTCTACGCTCGGTTCAGTACAACAACCTTATCAAGTGTTGTTTATTGTATATTGTGATAGTTAATTGTATTTCATTATAAGACTATGGGGAAATCAGAAATAGTTACTCATCAGTAAAGGCTGACGGCTTTAGAATTTTAAGAATGATTTTCAAAGGCTCTGCTTTTAATGTGGTGCCTAATATTTGAATGTTGAACTTCCTTGTGATAGAATTTACATTTACATTACTACCAACCTTTTATATTTCAGTTATTCAAGCGGAGAAATGTTGCTACAGCAGAAGAAGAAACAGAAGAAGAAGTTATGTCAGATGGAGGCTTTCATGAGGCCCAGATCAATAACATGGAGATGGCACCAGTAAGTAAGATAATGAACTCTTTTTAGTGTTTTTTGTAATGAAGATATGAGATGTAGATCTCCTTTTGAGTTTTTAAAAAAGGTTAGATGGCTACAAAAAGTACTTGGCATTTCATTTTTAAAAAGAATATGCTTAATCTCATGGTTCATTAAATGTTTATTTTATTTGCAATAATGTGCAATTAAAATTAAATTAGAAAGATTAATTCTGCTACAAAAACTTACAAAGCTAATTATAAAATAAAATTATTCTTTAAAAGTTGAATAATAATAGATACTTCATTTATTTTATTTTATTTATTTATTATTTTTTAGAGACAAAGTCTTGCTCTGTTGGCCAGGTTGGAGTGTACTGCTGCGATCATAGGTCACTGCAACCTTGAACTCCTGGGCTCAAGTGATCTTCCTGCCTTAGCCTCCCAAGTAGCTGGGACTACAGGCATGTGCCACTGTGACTGGCAAATTTGTTAATTTTTTGTGGAGATGGGATTTCACTATGTTGTCCAGGTGAACTCCTGGCCTGATCCTTCTGCCTTGGCCTCTCAAAGCGCTAGAATTACAGACTTGAGCCATCACACCCAGCCATAAGAGATACTTTACAGAAAATAGTAATTTTTCATTCATTTATGAAATTGGCCTGTTTATATGATTTAGAAACTTAATTCCACATTAGAACTGTTGGAATTTTCTGTTGTAAACCATTTTGTTACTTTTTTGAAGTTATGTGAAGAGTTAAAAGTCATGCTTTATATGTATGGATTAGACCTATCTAGATTTCTAAAGTATTGTAATTATGTAATTTTAAAAATAGATCATGTGTGTATGCACACACACGCACAGTTTTTTTAAAAAGAAAATTATCTCCTAAAAGGTAAAGGTACTATTGTTTTTAGTAACAAAAAAGTACAACTAAAAAAAAGATGAAGAAAAATCTTTCTTCCGCTTAGCCACCCAGTATTTTTCTCGTTGGCAACTAGTATTACTAATTATTTTATTCTTTCTGAGAACTTTTGTATATTAAAATAAATGTTCTCTTCTTCCACACCTTTTTTTGGTAAATGTGGCATAGTATTTTGTAGCTTTTTCTTTATTTCACTTCCTAGATCTCCAGTTTAAATGAACCAGCTTTCTTTGAGAATTCGGAGGGTAGTATTATTTCCTTTGGAATCGATACAGACATACCCAATGCCATCATTTTGTGATGAAAGCTTCCAAGCCCTTCAGAAAGCCAGACTTTCCCATTTTTTGAAAAAGGGATTAAGTGAATACAAAGTGTTTTATGTATTGTGTTAGGGTTCTCCAGAGAAACAAAACCAATGAGAGGAAGAAATTCAGTTTAAGAACGTGACTCATGTCTTTGGGAGCTGGCAAGTCTGAAATCTGTGGGGCACACTGGCCCACTGTAAATTCAGGTTAAGAGTTGATGTTGCCGAATCCCTTTTTCTTCAGGAAACCTAGTCTTTGCTCTTACGGGTTGCAGCTGATTGGATGAGGCCAACCTGCGTTATGGGACAGTCTATTCATGTCAGGCATACTGATTTAAATTTTAATCACATCTAAAAAATAACCCTCACAACAATATCTGGACTGGTGTTTGATCAGATAACTGGATACCGGGATGTCACAATCGAGTCAAGTTGACACATAAAATTAACTGTCCTTGCCAGTTGGTATCTACACATCTCCTTACACCGTATACTTTGTTGCAAATAAAGATAACAACAAAGCTGCACCTCCGTCTAAGATTATAACTTTCTTTTGTGCAACAAAAAATGTATGGATGGTTCTTACGAGGGTTCAAGTCAGAAGTTTTCAACTTTTTACAGTGGTGTGAAAGCAGTATGCATTCATTAGAAACCGTACTTTGAATACCCATACAGTCATTCTGTTTCTCATTTTCAGTATAGTATTCAGTAAATTACATGATATAGTCAACCCTTTATTATAAAATAGGCTTTGTGTTAGATCATTTGTTCAACTGTAGGCTAATGTGTGTGTTCTGAGCACCTTTAAGGTAGGCTACGCGGCTGGGTGCAGTGGCTGACTCCTGTAATCCCAGCACTTCAGGAGGCTGAGGTCGGGAGTTCAAGACCAGCCTGACCAACATGGAGAAACCCCGTCTCTACTAAAAATACAAAATTAGCTAGGCTTGGTGGCACAGGCCTGTAATCTCAGCTACTCGGGAAGCTGAGGGAAGAGAATCACTTGAGAACCCAAGAGGTGGAGGTTGTGGTGAGCCAAGATTGCACCATTGTACTCCAGCCTGGGTTACAAGAGCGAGACTCTGTCTCAAAAAAAAAAAAAAAAAGGCTGGACAATGAAGTTTGGTAGGTTAGGTGTGTTAAGTGTATTTTTAACTTACGATGTTTTCAACTTAAGATGAGTTTAGTGGGTCATAACCCCATTCACTGTAAGTTGAGGCACATCTGTACTAACTCTTTCCACAGAAGAGGCTGCGAAATCCTTGGGTGATGTTCACTCCTCTCCTTGATAGCCTATGACTTAAATATTATAATGTAAAGTTAACAGTACTTAAATAGTATGATGTAAAGTCAGTACAGCTTATTATAAGAGGATAAGAGAGTGAAGAAAAAGATAATTTGCTTAAATTGTGTGTGTGTGTATATATATATGAATGTGTTTACGCAAACATATTCATAACAAATCATGTAGAAACCTTTATTTAAAAATCAGTCTTGCAATTTTGAAAATTTTACTTTTCTGATTCTTGAGTAGAATGCTTCATATATTCCTCTATGAGAAAACTTAGGTGTTAGGTATTGCTTATCAGTCATCTGGCATTTAAATCTCTGTGCAGCTTTCTTCACAACTCATCTTGTTGACTGTTACCCTTTACGAAAGAAGAACTTTGTTTCTTTGTGACAAATGATCCTGAGAAGAAAATTAACTGCTAATACTTGGGCATGAGTTATGGTGGGAAATGGAAACATTCTAATAAAGCAAGAAAGTAGTGGGAAACTGAAAAGTTTTAATAAACAAGAAATTTTAAATAAGTTTAAGAGTCAACTGTTGAATTTGGCAGTGGCTAGATTTATACAGGACCACTCTATACTCACTCAGTAAATATTGCAGAGCATTTACTGTATACCAGCTCTTAGTGATAGAGTGGTAAGACAGTCAACGGTCTTTGGCTTTCAGAGAGATTACAGTATACCGGAGGAACACAGAAAAATATCTGGGAGTGTAATAAGGGCTGGGTATGTGATTAAAATAGGGCTATGTGATAAGAGATAGAGTGGCTCCTTTAGATTTGGAGGGTCTCGAAAAGCCAGCTTTTAAAACCTAACATTTAATTTGGATAACAAAGAATAGCCAGCTATGT
Source organism: Cacajao melanocephalus (assembly GCA_963573385.1). NCBI lineage: Eukaryota > Metazoa > Chordata > Mammalia > Primates > Pitheciidae > Cacajao > Cacajao melanocephalus. The sequence continues at coordinate 3,817 of CAUYLG010003809.1, forward strand.
GATGAGCAAGGAGACGAAGAACAATAAGCTCCTTGTCTTACTGTTTACTAGTAAGATTACTTTCTCATTATTGTGAGCTTTTTTTAATGATAGACAAAGAATTTGGCTTCATTATATTATAATCTTACACATTTCTACATGTAAAGATTGTTCTACCTTTATGTAACTTCTGGAGAAGTGTGATTAACTTAACTTGGCCATGATATCTGTTATCTTTTCTTTGAATTAAGGTTTAATGTTTTATTATATGTTCTTTTTGTTTGTGATCCCAGGGTGGTGTCATCACTGCTGACATGATTGAAATGATATTTTCCAAAAGCCCAGAGCAACAGCTTTCAGCAACACAGAAATTCAGGAAACTGCTTTCAAAAGGTGAGCTATGAATATGTTGAGTATTATTTTTCATCTCTCTACGAAATTACTTTCCCATAATCTGTTTTTCATACCACAGATAATTTGTTTTGGAGTATGTCAATAAAAGAATAAAAATATAGACATATATGTAATTATGAACCATACCTAAATTTTAAGTTTCTATTTATTTGTGGGATCTTACCAGGATTATTTTCATTTTTGGGTTATTTTATAAAAGACCTTATATTGAATAGTAGTCAGTATCTCATGTTAATTCAAATTGAGAGAATTGACTTTTTTTTTAATAGAATAACTTTAAAAATATTCCTTGAAAGTGCAATGATTATTGATTTTAATGTTAGCAATTTACCACTGAAAGTTAAGAATGGATTGGATTTACTGGTGGGCAGGGTAATTATCTTTTTTTAATTTTTTATTTGTTTTATTTTACTTTATTTTTTGAGACAGAGTCTTACTCTGTTGCCAGACGCCAGGCTGGAGTGCAGTGGCACGATCTCGGCTCACTGCAACCTCCGCCTCCTGGGTTCAAGCAATTCTCCTGCCCTCAGCCTCCCGAGTAGCTGGGACTATAGGCGCACGCCACCACGCCCAGCTAATTTTTGTATTTTTGGTAGAAACGGGGTTTCACCATGTTGACGAAGATGGTCTTGATCTCTTGACCTCGTGATCCGCCCGCCTCGGCCTCCCAAAGTGCTGGGATTACAGTATTTTTTATTTTTTTGAGATGGAGTCTCTCTGTGTTGCCAGGCTGGAGTGCAGTGGCATGATCTCAGCTCACTGCAGCCTCCCCTGGTTCAAGTGATTCTCCTGCCTCAGCCTCCTGAGTAGCTGGGATTACAGGCATGCGCCACCATGCCCAGCTAATTTGTGTATTTCTATTAGAGACGGGGTTTCACCGTGTTGGCTAGGATGATCTTGATTGCCTGAACTTGTGATCTGCCCACCTCTGCCTTCTGAAGTGCTGGGATTACAGACATGAGCCACCCTGCCCGGCTGGTAATTACGTTTTTTGATACAATTAGCGTAGAATGGAATCTGATATTTGTTATGGGCCTGGGCAAGTAAAAAGAATTCTGAACCCTATTAAAATGTTTATAGTAAATTCTTAAACCCCCCCAGTATTAACTTATGGTCGTTTAGAGTTATTAGTGATTTAAACAAAATTCAGTGGCTGGGCTCGGTGGCTCACGGCTATAATCTCAGCACTTTGGGAGGCTGAGGTAGGCAGATCATCTGAGATTAGGAGTTTGAGGCCAGCCTGGCCAACACGGTGAAACCCTGTCTCTACTAAAAATGCAAAAAATTAGCCAGGTGTGGTGGTGTGTGCCTGTAATCCCAGCTACTCTGGAGACTGAGGCAGGAGAATCGCTTGAACCTGGGAGGTGGAGGTTGCAGTGAGCCGAGACTGCGCTATTGTACTCCAGTGTGGGCAACAGGAGAGAAACTCCGTTTCAAAAAAAAATTAATATATCCCTTGAGGTTAAGTGGAATAAAAAACTACCATTATGACAAAAACAAATTGTCTTTTGCAAACCACATATTAAATATTTGAAGAAAATGTATACCTCCTCACCCCTTAAAAAAGTCTTATCTCTTCCAACATGCAAGCTTAATGGTTTTCTTCTGTAATGTGCTTTTTGTTTTTTAAGGGCTTTCACCATTCTACTTTCCTCATGTATTCTAGTTTGCCAGCATCCCTCTTAAAAATATGATAACTAGAATACAATATTCCAAATGTGTTATTAATGTAGGGTATGGTGAGAAGTTACATTCTTTGCCCTAAAAGTGTCTATTTTGATAATGTAGTCCAAGATAGCTAGTTATTTTGATAGTTATGACATAGTAATTTTTATTGAATTTTCAGCAAACTAAGCTCTCTAGTGCTTTTCTGCATGAACTATTGTTAGGTTTTGTGAAGTAATACAGATTTTAAAAAATTTAGATGCTGAAGTTTGCTTTCTGTTTTTTTTCTTTTGTTGCTTATTTTGACTTACTGTTGTTCTTTTTCTGTGTTATTTCTGTAACTCAGAATAATATTAGTTATTAATATTAGTTTATTGTAATCATCAAATTTGTTTTTTGTGTTTACCTGAGTGGTTAATAGAAATGTTGAACCAGGTAAATGACATGTCTTTAGAGTCCTCTCCAAGTTAACATTGAACCATTAGTCACCTCTTTCAGTAAGGCCATTTACTTGGGTAAGAGTCTCCCTAGTAGTATTGTAATCTGATTCCTATTTTTCTGGCATTGCCACATGTATATTGTTAGTAACTTTGTCAGTCTCTGGCTGAAGTTATTAATCTGATTGTGACATTTCCTTCTTATTTGCCTTATAAGTTTTTATTGAGTGACTTCATTGATAGGATACTGTATTACCATGAATGAAAGTGAGATTAAGTTGGCAAGTCAATCTTAGTGAATTCTTGTTAGCTCCTACAGGTACAAAATTAAATTCTGCAGGCATAGTGAGAATCTTGTAATGCAATTACTTGAGACAATTTACAAGAGACAAAAGCAGTTAGGCTTAGAACCCGTGTACAGAAAACAGGCTAGAAGGGAGTATACCAGAATACTAACAATGGTCTTTTGAGGGTTTTTTTTTGGTCCCCTGCTTTCTAGGTTTTCTAAAATAGTGAAGGCAGTACTTTTAATTTTTAAGAATTATTCTTGTATTGAGGCATGTCTTCATTTTGAAAACTTTCAGACTACCCTATCCTCAAAATGATAAACCCAGTTTGACATTTTGTTTGTTTTGGGTTGATGTCCAACATAAGAGATGGTAAATGGAGGGAGGGATGTTATGAAGTTTTGAGCTGTCAAATTCTTGCATTTAAATCAAAGGATTTTTTTTCTTTTATTTTATGGGGAAACAGAACCTAACCCTCCTATTGATGAAGTTATCAGCACACCAGGAGTAGTGGCCAGGTTTGTGGAGTTCCTCAAACGAAAAGAGAATTGTACACTGCAGGTGCGAATAATTTATATTTAATTGTCTTATAACTTAATTCCCTTTGAAAACTTTTATTTTGTACACAAATTTGTTACTAATTTTTATCTGTATGAAGAATTAAGTTTGTTTATAATGATATTGCTGACAACTACATTGTAAGCTGCTTTTATAACTTTGTTAACATGTAGGCCTTTGTTATACTCTTTATAATTCTTGTCGTTTTTAATCATGTAAAATGTTTTTATCATTGTGGATAATACTTACCTAATAGGGAAATGTTTACAGCAGAGGAACCATTACAGCTAGGAACTTATGTATGAGCTACATAAAATTTGATTTTGAGGGAGTTTTAGATGATATTTGGTGGCTTTCTCAGGATGGTGTAACATGGGCTAGATCAGAGTCTCACTAATTCCCAAATCTGTTCCTAATTAATTCTTCCTCCACCCCACAAAAAGCTGACAAGGAGATAACATTGACAGGACTCTGTGTGCTTATTGCTGTGTCAATTTAGGCTTTTGACACTGTACTATATAAGGGATTCCAAGAGGAAATTTTGTAACCTCTGGATTCAGAATTTTCTTCTTCTTCTTTTTTTTTTTTGAGCCAGCGTCTTGCTCTGTTACCCAGACTGGAGTGCAGTGGCAAGATCTCAGCTCACTGCACCCTCCACCTTTCAGGTTCAGGTGATTCCTGTGCCTCAGCTTCCCAAGTAGCTGGGACTACAGGTATACACCACCATGCCTGGCTAAATTTTTTTGTATTTTTAGTAGAAACAGTATTTTACCATGTTGGCCTGGCTGATCTTGGACTCCTGACCTCAAGTAATCCACTTGCCTTGGCCTTCCAAAGTACTGGGATTAAAGGCGTGAGCCACTGCGCCTGGCCAAGGATTCAATAATTTTCACAAGGAAAGGAACCAACAGCCAGCTGACTCTCATCCTGGAAGTTATCTAGAAATTCTAAAATATTTCTTTTTCCTGGATAAAGTTGGGTTTTTAGTAAACTGGTGATTTTTTTAGTAAACTTCCCTGAAGTAACCAACTGAGTCAGTGCCTGTATTAGTAACAAATACCTGTGATCCCTAAATTCTCACCTGTAGGATCTAATTTCAAAGGCTTGGGCCCTGAGACTATGGCCAAGTTGATCACAAAATGGGATTATTTTTCCAAGTAAATATTTGCCAAAAACTAGTTTATCATAAAGATACCCCCTGCCCCTTGTGTGCTGTTCTTTACTGTAAGGCTGGAGCCGTGTAGGCACTGGGGCATTTTTGTAAATGATAGCTTCTGTCTCCAGGTTCCTTACTGTCCACACCATTATAGATTATTCATAAAACTTGATTTGCCTTGATGTTTTCTCTCCTTTCCTCCTATCCCTTCTTTCTCTTTGTTTTACACTCTGTTGCGGTGATGAGTTCCTTCCAGAGGAAAAGCAAGAAATCCAGAAAAGGTAGAGTACTTCAATGTCCCATCAGTTTTTCTTCTCCAGTTTGACATTTACCAGTCCCCATGTTCATTTGAATTAAGATTCTGTTTTGCTAGCTGCCTCCTGGATTGTAATTCTGGTCCCCATCTAAGGCCAGGATCATCAGACACCTGCAAAATAATCACGTTCACCCTGAGAGCAAGGGAAGAGAGAGAGACTTTTTTCAGAAAAAAAGGAAATCCAGACAACCAACACTGCAGAGAACAGAGCCTGATCCCCTAAGCAACCTGCCGAGAACCAGAGGGACCAAATGAGGAGCCTTACTGCAGTTTATCATTTGAAATGCTTTGTAGGAAGAGGGAGGTAGGGAAAATTATTTTGTTCATGCTGAAAAAAGTGTTTCTATCCTGTCTCTGGGAATGAGAGCAGATGAGAGATACTGAATTTACCCCTGATCTGGCAGTTTTTATTAGGTGGTTGTAGAAGTCTAGTTCCTTTATGCATTAAAGACAGGCGGTATAACCTTTCAGACCTAAAATGAAAAAGTCAGAGAAATGGATCTTTCCCTATCTCTGCATTCCCTTGTACTCCCTAAAAAGTACAGTGCATTCTCAGACAGTGCCCTCTTCTGGCTAACACATTCTACATAATTTTTTAATTCATTACTCTGTAATCCTGGAACTTGTATTTTAATACATCTGAAGATGAAAGCCTTCAGAAATCTCTAATTTGCTTCTACTTAAATTCCCAGATTCCACCCTGTGCAAACTAATAATTAGGCTGAAATATTGTAAAATGATTCCTCTGGAAGTGACCACCTCATGATTTTCTGAGGATGGTCTTAGCTGTCCTAAGACTCTGAGAAATAACCAAGCTGTTTGTTATCTAAGGGTCATCTCTAGCTTTTTTATGTGCACATTTAAGGACAGCATGGTGTTCTCTCTCCGCTATGACTAACGGGTACTTTTGATGACCTCAGAAGCAAGAGGAGCAAGTATATTGAGAGAGACCTTAAAGCCAGGAGACGATGCCCTGCCATGTTTTCAAATAATTAGATATGCTCTGGGAAGCTTGGAGGTTACTCATCCTCTGTCTTCTTGGAGAGCACTCAGATATAAGCTATCCCTAATACTCCTACCTGCTTACTAGAACTTGAATAGTGCACCTTTGCAATAGGGCTTTTGTCATTTCTCTTCCAGAAGGAGAGTCATACTATGTGGTGCCAAGAGGAAATTTGATGGCTCAGCTCACTAATAAATCTTGTGGACAAACTTAGTTTCTTCATTCCATAGATAAAGAACTGTGAATCCCAGTGAAGGGTCTTATTATGTTCTTTCTGGCTTTCCAAGTTAGTAAGGTACCTCACACCAGGGAGATAAAAGTTCCTGCTTTGAGGATTGCTACCCACGTACTGAAGGTGAACATGGGTGGAATCTAGGATTTTGGAAGCAAACAGTGCCTTTTTAACTAAGAGCATTCTCAAGCTCAGTGACATCTAGGTCTCAGATAGACTTGAGCCCTTGTCATGAGACTGGTCTGGTTTATGGCATGGTCCATGAGCCTACTTTGTTAGTTCTTTGAATCCAGGCCGTGTCTTTGTACTGTCCTTTGCAGTGCTGAGATGTGGCATTCCCAAACTTTCTTACAGAAGCTTATAAAAATAGCTAGAAATAAATATATTGCTTTCTATTTCCAGATATGAGACAGATAGTCCTTGAAAAGTTGTAAATTTGAATTAAATTGGCTTAAGTTTCCCCTTTCCTGCCTTTCTTGTCCCCTCTAAGAGCTTAATGTGATAAACTGCAGTAAGCCTTTATCTTCCTGTGTCTTTTCCCATCTTCATTGATCTCTCTGCCTTTCCTGGAAAGTTGCTCAGATGACTCAGGCACTGTTCTCTGCAGAGTTTGCTGTCTGGGTTTATTTTTCTGATGTGAGCCTTTCTTTTCACTTGCTCTCCAGGTGAGCCTGGCATTTGCTAGGAACCAGAGTGGAACCGGCAAAGTGGCCAGCAACAGAGTCCTGATCCAAATGGAGAAAGGGAACCAGGCGTACCTCAACCTGGAGTGGGAAACTTGATAGGAGGTCAGAAGTACTTCAGCTTTGGATTCTCATTTTCCTTACTTAGGAACTGAGCGCCAGAAGGTAGAGACTAAGAAAGGGAAGAGAGAAAACATCAAACCTTCAGTGTGCAGATTTCAGGTGTTAGCCTTATTTAGTGAGTTCAGGACAGTGAAAAATAATGAGTGGAATTACAATTTATAAGTAGTTACAGCTGCATGATAGCTTTTTTCCTTGTATGATGCCATTCTTGGATATTAAGAATATAATAGTTTAAAACAATGAAAAGGAAGTGAAGATTTTATTTGGCCACCATTTGTTTCTTCAGGCAATACCATTTCTTAGATTTTTTTTCCCCCAGGTTACTGATTTCCTCATGAATAACAGGATTGCTTACTTTAATTTTTTTTTTGGCTGTTTCTATCATAACTTTATGCATATGTGTTTGCCATCGATTGTAGACTTTCCCATTTCACAACTATTTCATGTTAAATTCTAATCTAGCACCCAAGGCTGAAACATTTAGGAAAAAAAACAAAAACAAAAATAGATGGCAAATCTAATTGGAATACAGCTTTAAAGTACAGACTATGATGAAAGAGAAGTTATGTAATTTAAAGAACATCTAATTTTAAAAAATATACTTAAATATGTTTAACAGTTACTTCTTCTAACATTAACAGAGGCCTATACTCAGGGAAATTCTGTTTTTTACTCCCCCCTCTCATACATATATGGATACATGCATAAACATACATGCCTATCATACATGTATAGATGGGAGTAGAAAATTTCACAAATACAGCTTGATTAGCTTTCACAAAATGAAAACAGCACAGTAATCAGCACCCTGTGTATGTGTTTTTTATTGCCTTATTAATGCATGAATATTTTCAGTGGCCTTCTGGTTGTATTTATTCATCTATTTCTGTCCCCAATAATAACAAAACTGTTTTTGATTTTCATTCCTGAATCATCTTTGCATTCAGAGATTATCATTGTGTACTACTTAGTGATGAATGTAACTGGCATGTTGTTCTTTTGTTAAGATGTACTAATTTCTCTCTCTTTTTTTTTACCATCTGTATTCAGGCTGTTACTCACTTATTTTTCATTTTCTTAGTCATTGTCACTCAAATTGTTTTGCTTCTCTATTTTATTAATTTGCATAGCTTCTGGAATTCTCCTTCATTTCCCCTAAGACCTTTGGTGCTAAACTCAAAATAGCAGTTTGAATGCTGGCACCAATTAGTATTCTAAGTAATTTTTTCTCACCAATAACTCTGTACTATATCCCTGTGTACCCAGGTTATTATAATTTCTTTTGCATCAAAATCTCACTATAATCCTCTTTTTCTTTGTTATAGATGGTATGGATGCTGATCTTATTTTTTCCAGGTTACTTTTCCTTACAGTTTTCATTTCTTTGACTTGATGTTTGCAGTATCTGTTGACTGTTTATTCAACTTTGAGCCTGCCTTTTGGTGGGACAGTTTGCTTTTATACTTACATCATATGACTCTGGTTTACAAATTAATTTTCCTAGTTGTCAAAAGAAACTACATTTTAGGTGAACTTGTTTTTTTCTTTTTTAGTATAAACAATCTGGCATACTGTTATTTAAAATTTCTTGCACTAGATATCCAAACTACAAGCAATTGAAATATATCTGTGCCAGCATTATGTATCAGAGAGGAAACTATGATTGGGCTTCATAATGTATTAGATTGGGAGGCTGGAACTTAGCTCTTCTCTTTGCCTGTGTAACATTACTTGAATCATTAGTTAAATTGTTGGATTTTTTTTTTGGATTATTTCCTCATTTGTACACGAGAAAAGCCAGATACCTTACATCTCTGGGTTGTTGTAGGGCTCATGTGCAAGTATATAAAGTATGGTACAAATGTCAAGTTGTAATTTAGGTGTACTGAAACAGTCTGAGTGTTGCTTTCATTAGTAATTTAATTATAGAGATGAATGTGTGAAGAGTTTTTATTTCATGATATTTGGCGTTTAATCTGAAAATTCAGAATTTTTGTTATAACTAAAAGTGACCAGATGCGGGCTTTTTAACAGAAGTGCTCGTCTGGGCCTCCCTGCTACTACTAAACCACCTTACTTCACTCATGTATGTCGCTTTTATAGGTTTCTTTGGAACATCTATTTATTATGTTTCTTCTGCTGTGAATTTTCTGTCATTATATATCTTTGAACGTGACTTGATCAGATTGCCCATTTCCTCTGTCTTCCTCTATTCCCAAAGATTAATCAATTTAGTTTTCTACCTGACACAGCTGCCTTTTAGTTAAATCTGGAAGCTTAGAACAATCACAGGTCATTTAATGATGACTTGTTATTTTCTCTGATTTAAAGGGCATACCGTGGAATTTTTTTTTTCTGTGTATGTGCTGTATTAAGTAGAAGACAGAAAGGAAGAAGAAACAACCTGAAATGTAATTAAGAACTCTTAACTAAATAGAAAAGAGTTCATTCTCGGATTTCTGAATATTGGTCTAAACAGTCAAGTTAGTGTTAGAGATATATTTTAGTAGTACGCTCTATTTTTGGTTGGTCATAATTTCCTTTATATCTTCTGTTTACCAGTGCTGTAATGCTACATATCAACCTTTGGTCAATTTACCTTCGTTTTTCCCTCCCTGTTAAGAATGCTCTTTTAAAAAAGTCCTATCTCTGTACTTTGGTTTGGAACTCTCTCATTTATGGGAAGCTCTTATGCTTTAAAGTTGTCATTTCTTTTCATTATACGCTTGTTAACTCCTTTGACCTACTTAACATTTGATACCTTTTGCTTTTTTCACCGTGCCTGTATTTTATGGTTTACACTAACATTTTCTCCCCATTTTACTTTGCCCATTCTACAGAAGTTTTTAAGTTTTTTTTATTAGATAACATACATGGTACAGGCCAAAAGGCACATAAGGCTTTCCAGTGATAAGTGTTTTCTTCATCCTTGTTCCCTAGTTATCATGACCTTTCCCTGCAGGCAACAAATATTTAGTTTCCTATAACTCCTTCTAGAGATAATCTGTGCAATAAGTAAGTTAATGCATGTATTCTTTTTTAACACTTTTAGAAAATATGGTATAATGTCATATTAATGTATACTGTTTGCATTTTGTTTTCATTTATATCTTTGGAGATCATTCCACATCAGCATTTGTAACACTCTCTCATTCTTTTTATGGTGTCATGTCCACTCTATCTTGAACTGAAATTTTAGACACCCTGAATATTCTTCTAGGTTGAGGTGTTTCTTCTGGAAATTCTTTTAAAATTAATATAGTACTCAACTGATAGGTTATGTGTAAATAATGATCTCAGAATCTTTTTTTCATGTTCAGAAAGTGTTACTGTTATAAGTAAAAAAGCTTTTACATTCTAAAAAGATAATGAAAATTATTTTTATCTTTGTAGTTTGAATCAGCTTGGGTACTGACAAATATTGCTTCAGGAAATTCTCTTCAGACCCGGATTGTGATTCAGGCAGGAGCTGTGCCCATCTTCATAGAGTTGCTCAGCTCAGAGTTTGAAGATGTCCAGGAACAGGTAAAAATGAAACAGAAAAAAGCAGGTGAAAGAATAACATTTTTCCCTTCAGTCATATTCAGGGGATGAGTTTTACCAGTTGAGTTTGATAATGTATGGATTGTCACAAAGGAGTGTTCTAGAAATCTAGTCTTAACCAAATAGAAAATTGCTTAGTGACTATAGGCAGAATTTCTCTTAGACACGTAAAATAATCTTCCCCTTCTAAACCTGACATTCTTTAAGCCCTGTGTTTGTACTTTTCTAGACCTTGTAAGCAGTTACTGGTAGAGGTTTTCTCTTGTAGAAATTTCCAGTGTTGAAAGTAGGCCAGGCACTGTGGCTCACACCTGTAATTCCAGCACTTGGGAGGCTGAGGTGGGCAGATTGCTTGAGCCTAGGAGCTTGAGACCAGCCAGGGCAAAATGATGAAACCTCATCTCCACAGCAAATAAAAAAATTAGGTGGGCATGGTGGTGCACACTTGTGGTCCTAGTTACTTGGGAGACTGAGGTGGGAGGTTCACTTGAATGAGCTCCAGGAGGCAAAGGCAGCAGTGAGCTGAGGTCACAGCACCGTACTCCAGCCTCGGTAACAGAGCGAGACCTAGCTCAAAAGAAAGTGAGTTTTTGTCACTTTCATGCAGAAAATAGTTTGTTTCACTGTTTTCTTTTGTAAGCCAGAAAAATACTTTTTTTTTTTTTTTTCCGAGATAGAGTCTCTGTCACCCAGGCTGGAGTGCAGTGGCACAATCTTGGCTCACTGCAACCTCTGCCTCTCAGGTTTAAGCAATTCTCGTGCCTCAGCCTCTTGAGTAGCTGGGATTACAGGCGCCTGCCACCATACCCGGCTAATTTTGTGTTTTTAGTAAAGACTGGGTTTCACCATGTTGTACTCCAGACTGGGTGACAGAACAAGACTCCGTCACCGGAAAAAAAAAAAAGGAATTGGTTCTTTCCTTTAATAAACTGAATACCTTCAGTTTATTGTACACTTTAGAATATAATTTACCTTCTTCCTCCAATCACACAACTGTTTCATTTGACTCCCTGGTGAATGTGTTACTTTGATACACTGGCATCTGAAAGAATTATGAGGGAGTTAAATTACATAACTTTTATTAATGATTCTTTCACAGGCAGTCTGGGCTCTTGGCAACATTGCTGGAGATAGTACCATGTGCAGGGACTATGTCTTAGACTGCAACATCCTTCCCCCTCTTTTGCAGTAAGTTTCTTCTTCCTTTTTTTCTTTTTGATAATAAAAACTTAAGAGATTCCTCAGAAAGCAGTACATCTTTGCAAATCATTTTGGATTTTCTGTTGTTATTTTTCATTCCAGACATTTTCTTGTTTAGATCATTTCCTCAGAAAAAAGGAAAAAAGAGGGGAAAAAAAGATCATTTCCTTAAGCACCCTATCTTTTTCCCATGTCAAAATTCTGAATTACTTGTATCAGAATTAATGAAGTTTTAATGTTCTGGAGAAAAGCTATCTGAAGACATCTCTTTATCAAAAGTACTATTACTTAGTATTTATGTTATGTTTTCAGAGAATCAGTGTCTATTATATAGTTTACCATTGTACCATCATGCTCATAGGTTATTTTCAAAGCAAAACCGCCTGACCATGACCCGGAATGCAGTATGGGCTTTGTCTAACCTCTGTAGAGGGAAAAGTCCACCTCCAGAATTTGCAAAGGTAAGGACTGTGTTTTGGGACATTGGCAGAAAAAATGCAATTAAAAGAGATAGCAACCAATAGTAAGGTGAACAGAAAGATAATTTTTGTTAAAATTTAAAATGTTAGAATTTTATCTGTTTGTGGAGAAACAGGGTTTTTTTGTTGTTGTTGTTGGTTCCCTTTATTATTTAAAAAGCAAATTTAAAACATAGCTTGAAGATGCACATTTATGAAGAGGGAGCAAATAAATAAAAGCATAGCATGAAGGGAGAATTTGTAAAGCTTATTGAAATTAGACTTCATACAATTAGTATACTGTATTAAGAGACTCTCCTTTCAGTTCTCCTAAAACAGTGGTTCTCAAAGTATGGTGTGAGTCCTCTGGGAGTCCATTCGATTCTTTTTTTTTTTTTTTTTCCCCTGGGGTTTTAGGGGAACAGTTCAGGTGTTTATGTACATGAATAAGTTGTTTAGTGGTGATTTTTGAGATTTTGGTGCACCCATCACCTAAGCAGTGTACAGAGTACCCACTGTCTAGTCTTTTATTTCTCACCCACCTCTCATCCTTTCCTCCAGAATCCCCAAAGTCCATTGTATCAGTGTTATGCTTTTGCGCCCTCATAGCTTACCTCCCACTTACGAATGAGAACATCCGTTGTTCGGTTTTCCATTCCTGAGTTACTTTACTTAGAATAATGGTCTCCAGTTCCATCCAGGTTGCTGCAAATGTCGTTGTTTTGTTTCTGTTTATGGCTGAGTAGTATTCTATGGTATATATATCCCATTTTCTTTAATTGTTGATTGATGGGCATTTAGGCTGGTTCCATAATTTTGCAAATGTGAATTGTGCTGCTGTAAACATGCGTGTGCAAGTATTCGCGCATGTTTATAGTAGTGGAATTGCTGGATCAAATGGTAGATCTACTTTCAGTTCTTTAAGGAATCTCTATACTATTTTCCATAGTGGTTATACTAATTTACATTCCAAGCAACAGTGTAAAAGTGTTCCCTTTTCACCACATCTATGCCAATGTCTATTATGTTTTTTGTTTTTTTGAGACAGGGTTTCACTCTTGTTGCCCAGGCTGGAGTGCAGTGGTGCGGCACACTGCAACCTCCACCTCCCAGGATCAGGTGATTCTCCTGCCTCAGCCTCCTGAGTAGCTGGGATGATAGGCACACACCACAACGCCTGGCTAATTTTTGTATTTTTAGTAGAGATGGGATTTCACCATGTTGGCCAGGCTGGTCTTGAACTCCTGACCTTAGGTGATCCACCCACCTCAGCCTCCCAAAGTGCTGGGATTACAGGCATGAGCCACCACGTCCAGCCTGTTTTGATTTTTTGATTATAGCCATTCTTGTTAGGAGTAAGATGGTATTGCATTGTGGTTTCGATTTGCATTTCCCTGATAATTAGTGATGAGCATTTTTAAATGTTTTCTGGCTATTTGTATATCTACTTGAGAGAATTGTCTGAATTGTCTGTGTCCTTAGCCCACTTTTTGATGGGATTGTTTTTTTCTTGCTGATTTGAGTTTCTTGTATATTCTGGATATTAGAAGAAACAGGATTTTTTTTTGTAGTTGTTTTTAATTTGGAATCATTTTTCACTGAATTCATCTTAAAACCCTAGCATTTTTGGTCTATAACAAAGTATCTAAAATACAGAATTTCCTAGCTTTCACATTTGTGAAAGTTCCTTTACCTCTTTAGTCCACAAAGAATGTGTTTTGACAAGGAATCTCACTCCAAGAATTGATGTATATAAAACTTTGTGCTCTGAAATTATTTTCCTTGGGCTCTGACTACAAATTAGTGCAAGACCACTGACAGCATTGTCAAAGATGGAACTGCCACTTAGGTACTTGCTGCTTCTTTAGAAGTGTAAAATCACCCTATAAGTCACCAAATTTATGCCTGGTTGCCTTCTTGAGTATCTCAGCTCACTTCTGGCTTTTAGTCTGTTGGATTTCATAATCATCATTTTCCTTTTATAGGTTTCTCCATGTCTGAATGTGCTTTCCTGGTTGCTGTTTGTCAGTGACACTGATGTACTGGCTGATGCCTGCTGGGCCCTCTCATATCTATCAGATGGACCCAATGACAAAATTCAAGCAGTCATTGATGCGGGAGTATGTAGGAGACTTGTGGAGCTGCTGATGTAAGATATCTTTTAGAAAGTGTGTTCACTTTTTTTCCCTTGGTACTAGTTTTCTAGCTGCTAATACTTAAATATTAATTGATTGTATATTATATTGGTTTATTGTGCTTTGGGCTACCGTTTTTTGTTACTTGTCTATGTTTATGTCAGCTCTGTTTGTCTTGTTTTATTGAAGCTTGTAGAGAACCTCTTACTCCTCTGCTGTTAGCAGGCCTTTAGCAGAAACATTTGGAAAACTCTGATCTGTGTAATTCCAGTCTCATACTGGATGACCTGAGATCAACCACCAGATGTCAGAAGATATACTGCCACTAAAATAGTCATTCCTTTTCTGTCTCATTTAGAGCTTATTTAACACAAGTATCAGAAATTGAATCTTATTTTGGTTTATCATCTTTGTGATGCTTTTGATAATGCAGTGGTTACATAAATAATTTGAGACTGTATTAATAAAATTTTTAGATACTACAGAAGACAAAAAGTGATAACATAATGGAGAAATGGTACAATTACAAGCAATGGGAGATTTAATTAAAGTACAAAATAGATGCAAGGAGACATTGTCTCAAACGTGACATTTGGAATAGAATAGATAATTATAATGTATTAATACAAAATACAAAACTCTGGATTATAGCTGGCTGCAGACTGAATATAGATCAGTATTATAGTGCTAATGTGAATGAATGGCAGTATGATGCTGCAGGAGTCAGAAGTACATCATTCAAAATCTGGGAGGTAATCCTTTGTATTCTTTATCCATTAGACTACTATATATTTTAGCCGTTTCTTTTTAATCATCACATCTTAAATGTGAAGGAACTGGCAAAGTTTTTAGATGAGTGATCAGCCTTATTAAAGGGGAGGGAAAAGTAGGACCCTTAAAGAAATCGAAAGATAGTGACTTCTTTAGTTAGAAATAAGGATTTAATATCTGTCTTCCTATATGTGTGTGTGTGTGTGTGTGTGTGTGTGTGTGTGTGTGTGTGTGTATGTGTGTATATATATATGAATATATAGCTTGCTTTGTGGAGGGGTTTTTCGACCAGTAAGGCAGCTTAGCAGGTTTAGTTGAAAGACCTTTATATAAC
>CAUYLG010003812.1:0-51975 GCA_963573385.1 Cacajao melanocephalus
GTTGTCCATTCTCGTTAGCATTTCGTTAAATCTTCTTTCAAGGTTCTTAGTTTCTTTGCATTGGGTTAGTACATGTTCTTTTAGCTCACAGAAGTTTCTTATTATCCACCTTCTGAAGCCTGATTCTGTCAGTTCATCGCACTCGTTCTCTGTCAGGCCTTGTTCTCTTGCTGATGAGGAGCTGCAATCTCCTGTAGGAGGAGAGGCATTCTGATTTCGGGTGTTCTCAGCCTTTTTGCACTGGTTTCTTTCCCATTTTTGTGGATTTATCCACCTGTCGTCTTTGTAATTGCCGACTTTCAGATTGGGTCTGAGTGGACGTCCATCTTGTTGGTGATGAATTTTTTTCTGTTTCTTAGTTTTCCTTTGGTAGGCGCCCTTTCCCCGCAGAGCTAGGCTTTCGCGGGTTCAGCTGTGCTTACTGTGAAACCACCAGTCCTCAGCGCTTCCAATTGCTGTTCTTGTGGGGATGGGACCAGCCGAGCCTGACTCAAAGGGCATCCAGTCGGGTATACTCCGCACTGAGAAGCGCCGCGCCGTGCTGGGGCGCCGGCAGAACAGCTGCGCCGGCCAAAAGAGTCGCACTAGCAACCTGAGTGGCTCCTCCATTGGGTAGCTCCCAGTTTGTGGGCAACAGAAATTCGTCTGAAATTGCGGTGTCCACACGCTCTCTGCGCTTTCATTCGGAGCTACAATCCTGAGCTTTTGTTAATCCATCATCTTGGATCTCTCTCGCACTTAGTTATTTTTAATAGGACCAAATTTGGAGAGTCAATGTAGGGTTCAGGAGTTGCTTTAAGGTAGAAGCCACTCCTTTCCACAGATTTGTATGTTCAGTAGCCAATTATAAGAATGGTCCAGTTTAGGTTTGAATATATTCCAAGGAAAGTAATAGAGACCATTTGCTTTGCCATTTTGCCAAAATTGTTTAACCACTAAGTTTTAATTTTGCTGATTGGAGGCTATTGATAAAAACTCTTAATGAGGAAGTCAATAAAAATTTCATTTAACTGAATGAGAGTTTTGGTGTAACCTTGGATGGCATTTATTAATTTCTAAAATGATTAATCAAGAGCTAAATCTAGTTTGTAATAATATCATTCCCTGATAAGTTTTAAATATAGAGGGCTTGAAGAAGCTCTTTTTTATGTCTGTTGACCATGAGAATAACCTTGACCTATTGTAAAATACATTAAAAAAAAAAAAGCAAACAAACTAAAAAGTTCTATTCATTGCATTATACGTACGTTTCTTTTTATTTCATTTATCACAATTTATTACTAGCTACAGTGCCCAAGTACACCCTTATTAACAAGAAATACACATCTATGTAATATTTATATAATCTTTGCACATAGTTACTAAGGTTGCAAACCATAATTTATTTCCTATTTCTAGCACAGATGCTTTAAAATAATATAAAAATATCTTGGAATATGCTTCTTTGTAAAATTTAGTTATTCAGTGTGTGTGTTTTATACCAATAGGATGTAAATTTTTATTGTATCTATTCAGATTATAGGTGGATAAATAATGTTTTCTCCTGGTAAAATTATATTACAAGAAGATAAATTAATGAAGTATGGCATACAACAAATCATCCTTTCAAAGCACTTTAAGTGTGAAAAGTGGATTTAAGACTTGTTCTGGAATTTGAAGGAATGGATGAACACAGGGAAACATTGGGGAAGGTAGATTGTGCATTCTCATTTTACCAGTATAAGCAATTTTTAAAAATTATATTAGCTTCTTTTCAAGTATCAAAAGGCTCAGAAAAAAATTAGAAAGCAACCTTGAAAAAATAGGAGACAGGTAGGATGTTTATTAAAGAGAAAATTAGTTAGGAAGATGAAGGGGTTGAAGGAATATCCAAAGACATCTATATTGAAGGGTCATTTCAAGTTTTTGGATAATGGCAGAGCCACCAATTCTAATTCTAGAGTCATCTTACTTTATATTATAGTACTTTTTGAGAACCAGTCTCTGTAAGTTATTGTGAGACATTCAAAAATTAATTTGCATTGGATAGTATTTTTTTCCATGGAGGAGCTAAAAGTCTGTTTACAAATGGCAACAGTTCTACATATTGTAGAATGAGAAGAATTAAAAACTTTTTACAAAGAATTTATTCCAGGAACTGAAGTGAGAAAAGTTCACTTCCAGATAGAATTTCAGGGAATTTAAAAAGGATAGGTTTATAAAATTCACTTTCTTTGTGCTTTTTCTTATTATAAAGTAATATATGGCTATTGAAAAAAGTTGTAAAACATCGATAAGCCAAAACTAATAAAGTAAAACCGTTTGTAATCTCACTACTCGGAGATACATTAGGCAAGAGTTTGAAAGTCAGGGATGAATGAGAAATTTCAATTGAAGCCAAACCACATGTAAAGTAGTCAATGGCAAAATTTATGTATGAGGATTATTTTGTGTAAGTTCTAACTTAAATTTCTGTGTTTGAATGCAGTTTTATGTATTATAAAAAAGAGACTTGTTTTTGGTTTAAAAATAATGACATACCCTTCCTATTTTGTAATTCTCAAACACTAGCTACTAAGGTTGGCTATAAGCTTAAAGAAAACCAAGGAAATAAAAACATAAAATAGAGAAAAGCCAACAGAAGAGTCTCTTGCTAATGTTGAGGAAGGAAAAAAAGAGAGACTGGTATCAGGCAATTCCAGTCATTTGGGGCTGAACAAACATTATTTTCTTGGGAATTTTTCTAAAGTAAGCTTTAGTAATTATAATTACTGCCATCACTTAAATGTATCATGGTAATGTGATCACACTCTATTCCCCTACATATTGCCTCAATCTGAGTGTTAACTAACACGAGGGCCTACTTTGTGCCAGATTTTATCCTAAAGGCTTTACGTGCAATGTCTTATTTTTTTCCTCACAATAACCTCATGAGGTTTACATGATCATCCCCATTTTTGGGATGTAGATACTGAGAGTTGCTGCCCCATATCGTATACCTGTCAATTAATAGAATTAATATTGAACTTTTGTTGTCTAACTCCAAAACTTGAGCTCTTAACCACATTACTATTCAATGAAACAGCTAATCTTATGTAACATCATTTTCCATTGTATGTGTGGCATTACATCGATCTCAAGTACATGATTTGAAAATGCATTATGGCATCTGGCCTACCGCTGTAGTAGATAACTATATATCTTTCCAACTGTATGCTGTCATTTTTTTTTAACCAGCAATGTTTAAATGGACACCAAATATTTCATGCTTCAGGAGATTATGCTGCATTGTTTTAAAGTCTAGGTAGCAAATTCTAATTCTTGGGACATGCAATGAGAAAATGTTAGCCCTTTGTTGCCACAAGCATCCACATAAATACTGGATGTCTTATTATTCACCCATACCATGTGCACTGTCATTAAGCAGGATTTATACATACACCCATCTAATAAAGGCTCTTTGCTGGTACCTAAACAAAATGATTTGCTAAGTCAGCACAGTAATATGGATTAACAATCAGGCAGAACAAGTCTTGGGTCATGTACCAAAAAAAATCCTATTCAAGGTCAAAGATCTTTATTGGAAATACTGAGCTGAAAGTTTTCACTGAATTTTGTTATCTCAGCAGAACAGAAACAATGAACAAAAGGCAAAAAACTTCAAAGGTCAGCATGTCTTTTGGGTAGCTAGCAAGCAAGTAAGCATTTCTGAAGCAAGATAAATGGCTCCAAAGCATGACCCTATGTAATCCACATCTAATTCACCACTATGCCTAAGTGCCTTTGCACATGCTGCTGGAAACATAGCCATAGCCCCCTTCATTTTTACTGCCTGTTTAATTCACACTCATCCTCCAGTTATGGTGAAAAAATAATGATGACAAAGACTATAACAGTAATGAGAGCAACCTAATATTTTTGAGCACTAATTCAGATGCTTTCAAAGGCACATGTTTTTGAAATTGCCTAATACCCTTCAAGTTGCATATTATTTATTATATCTGTTTTATAGATGAGGAAATTGACTTTAGGAAAGGTAAAATAACATTGGCTAAAGCTACATAGCTTATAAGTGCCACAGCTAGGTTTTAAATACGGGCCTCCTCTGGGTAACTTTTTGAAACTCTTGCTCTTTAGTGTATATTCAAGACATAAAGCAAATATCTTTTCTGCAGTCTTCCTTGTTGCTTCCTCCAAGTCTCTGTCACTCTCGTCCAGCAGAGCTGGGTAGCCCTCCCCTCTATGTGCTCACAGTTCCTCATACATACCGATTTTGAAAAACATATTTGAAGATGCATCATTCCATTTCTTTTCTTTCTGCTAGACAACAAGCCCTACCTTTTATCTTTGTATCCACACTTAGTATAGTAATTTAAATAGATAATGCATCAGGGACTAATTAGACCAAAGGAATCAAAGAAGATGTTAAAAAGAAGAAGTCATTGAGAAGAGCATGAAAGTACAGGTACATGGAAGGTGAGGTAGGAGATGAGAAAAAGCATGCCTGCTGCATGGAACACATGAACCAAAGCACAGAGACATAGGAGTCCATTTTCCTTGAAAAATGCTGAGTAGTCTTTGGTAACTGGAGTAAAAAGTGAACTGGTGAAAGTGGGGATGTTAGCAGCTACAGCTAAAGAAGTACCTTAGACCACCTTGTAAAGGAGTTATGTGTCAGGCTAAAGAATTAGGACATCATTGGGTTGGCAACAGTACTATCAAAGAGTTTTGTGCTGGGAAAAGACATGTCCAGATAACTGTTTTAAAAGACTACCTTTGCTTGTGGTATGGAAAGAACGAATTAAAGCAAATTGGGAGGTCAATTATCAGACTTCTGCAAGAGCTTTTAAAAATAGAAACAGGGAACTGGAACCAAAGCATTGGAAATGAGGATATAAGGATGATACTGATCTGACAGACATTACAGAGGTGAAAGCATGTGTAGGGAAAGGAATGCACTTATATGTCTCTGTGATACCTTGGCCCATTCTGGAAAATGAGACTATCAATTAAAAACACTAGAGAAGAACCAGTTTGAGAGGTAGAGTACAGTTTTAGATGTGTTTGGTTTATTCTGGTTGTTGGACAACCATGAATGTTTACCTAGGACAGTATTGAAAATTCCAGCTTACACAACAAAAGATGCTAAATCTGAAGATTTCCATTTGGGAACCATTAGGAAAAGGGGATGTTGAAATTTTAGACATCAGTGAGCAATACTAAGTAAAGAAGAAAACAGAATCTACAACCCAATCTGAAAGAATGCTTCATTTAGGTATTGGGAGGAAAGAAACAAGCCAGTGAAAGAAACAGAATAATTGGAAGAGTAAGAGAATCTGAAGAAAACAGTGTTGCAGTGTTGGATACGTTGAAGGAGCTGGCAGTTTCTAACTATTCTGGATGTCAGCAGTGTCAGATGCTGAAGATGGCTTAAGGAGGATAAAGATTAAAAGAGGATTGTTAAATTTGGAGCTGCAGACCTCAATGCTAATTTTCAAAAGTGAAATGTTGAGCTTCAGAAAGGAGATCTTTTCTCCTTCCTCATTCATTATTGATGTGTCTAGCAAATGATATATAATTCCCCACACACAGCTGGTACCAATACATGTTTAGGTTGGCTGAATAAATTTGATTTGAAGACACTGAATAAGAGTAGCAGACAAAAGATCCTTAGAAGAGGGAGAAATTGGTGGAACAAGAGATGAATAGAGGAGACAAGAAGACGGGACCTGCGCTATAGTTAGAGCAGGTAAGTAGAAAATAGAAAAAAATACTTTTGAGGGGCAGCACTGTGCTTAGGACCAGGAACTAGATACCTAGGGATATTTAAGTAAGTAAGTGGGCAAGCAGGTTTTTAGTTCTGCTTGCCCACTTACTAGTTTTGTGACCATGAGCAAATTATTCCAACTATCTGAGCATGAGTTACCTCATCTATAAAATGGTGCCTACATGGCTCCCACAGAGAAGGATTGTTGAGGAGAGGTTAACAGTAATTATATTGGGCGCAGGTTAAGCTACACCAAACACTTGGTGATAGTGGCATGCTCATAATAAGAAGTGCGAACTTGGCAGATTCTGGTTCAATTGTGACAAGGTCAGTGTGGAGTAGAACTTACCTAGGTTTGGGAGCTGGAGTGATAGATCTAGGAGGAGGTGAAGGGAAGCATTACTGAGATGCATGCAGATAAACTGTATTCATTTTCTGTTGCTACTGTTACGAATTATCACAAATTTAATGGCTTATATCACACAAGTTTGTAATTTTACTCTTTGCTAAGTCTGAAGTTCAACACAGGTCTCACTAGTCTAAAATCAAAGTGCTAGTAGGGCTATGTTTCTTCCTGGAATATTTAGGGGGAAATCTGTTTCCTTTTCTTTTCTAGCTTTTGGAAGCTGCTCTCCTTCCTTCTCTCATGGCCTTTTTGTCTTCAAAGTCATCAATGTCACATCTCTCTAAAATTCTTTTGTTGCCATGTCTTTATGATCAAAACTGGGAGAGGTTCTTCACTTTATTTATTATTATTATTATCATTATTATTATTTAGAGGTAGGCCCTCACTATGTTGCCCAGGATTGTCTCAAACTGCCGGGCTCAAACAGTTCTCCCACTTCGGCCTCCTGAAGTGCTGTGATTACAGGCATGAGCTACCACGCCTTCCTGGTTCTTTGCTTTAAAGGACTCATGTGATTGCACTGGACCCACATGGATAATCTAGAATTATCTTTTCATCTCAAGATTCTTAGCTTTACTCTCGTCTATAAAGTTCCTTCTGCCATGTAAGGTAACATTTTCACAGGTTCCGAGCATTAACATGGGCATCTTTGGAGGCCCATTATTTTGCCTACCACACAAACCATGGGCCAAACTGTATAAGGAAGAAGACAAGCCTAATAAAACAGAATGGAAAAGAACAATGTGGAGAGGCTTAGAAACTAGAGGCCCTAATCATGAGACAAAGAAGATTCATTTGACCATGAGTAAATATGTAAGATGGGCTATAGGAAGATTGCCATTGGAAGAATTTCTAATCACTGTGATTGAGGAAGGCAATACATTTTGATGTGTAGGATTATAGCTTGTGTTTCTTAATGCAAATCTGCTTCTTCTTAGCTGTGTGAATCTGGACAAGTTATTTGATCTCTCTGATGCTTTGCATTCTCACTTGTAGAAAGAGGACACCAGTACTAAATTCATATAATTATTGTGCAAATTAAGGGAGACAATGAATTTAAACACTTAACAGGAAATGATACGGTATGGCTTCATGTTCCCACTCAAATCTCATCTTGTAACTCCCATAATTCCCATGTGTTGTGAGAGGGACCCAGTGGGAGATGATTGAATCATGGAAGCAGGTCTTTTCTGTGCTGTTCTTGTGATAGTTAATGGGTCTCATGAGATCTGATGGTTTTAAAAATGGGAGTTTCTCTGCACTCTGTCTCTTTGCCTGCAACCATCTATGTAAGATGACTTGCTCCTCCTTGCCTTTCACCTTCTGCTATGATTGTGAGGCCTCCCTAGCCATGTGTTGTAAGTCTAACAAACCTCTTTGTAAATTGCCCAGTCTTGGGTGTATTTTTATCAGCAGCATGAAAATGAACTAATACAGTAAATTAGTACCAGTAGAGTAGGATGGTACTGCAGATATCTGAAAATGTGGGAGCAACTTTGAAACTGGGTAACATGCAGAGGTAGGAACAGTTTGGATGTCTCAGAAGAAGACAGGAAAATATGGGAAAATTTGGAACTTCCCTAGAGACTTTTTGAGTGGCTTTGCCCAGAATGCTGATAGCAATATGGACAATAAAGTCCAGGCTGAGGGTCCCAGATGGAAATGAGGAGCTTATTGGGAACTGCAGTAAAGGTGACTCTTGTGTTTTAGCAAACATAGCAAAGAGACTGGTGGCATATTGCCAGTGCCCTGGAGATTTTTGGAACTTTGAACTTGAGAGAGATGATTTTATGGTATCTGGCAGAAGAAATTTCTAAGCTGCAAAGCATTTAAGAGGTGACTTGGGTGCTGTTAAAAGCACTCAGTTTTATAAGGGAAGCAGAGCATAAAAGTTTGGAAAATTTGCAGCCTAATAATGCAATAGAAAAGAAAATTCTATTTTCTGAGGAGAAATTCAAGCCAGCTGCAGAAATTTGCATAAGTAATGAGGAGCTGAATGTTAATCCCTAAGACAATGGAAAAAATGTCTTGAGGGCCTGTCAGAGGCCTTCACATCATCCCCTCCCATCACAGGCCTGGAGGTTTAGGAGGAAAAAATGGTTTTGTGAGCCAGGCCCAGGGTCCCTCTTCTGTATGCAGTCTAGAAATTTGGTGCCATGCATCTCACTCCAACGGTGATTAAAATGTGCCAAGGTACAGCTTGGGCTGTTGCTTCAGAGAGTGCAAGCCCCAAGCCTTGGCAACTTCCATATGGTGTTGAGCCTGTGGGTACACAGAAGTCAAGAATTAAGGTTTGGGAACCTCTGCCTAGATTTCAGAAGAAGAATGGAAATGCCTGGATGCCCAGGCAGAAATTTGCTAAAGTGGTGGGGCCCTTATGGAGAACCTCTGCTAGGGCAGTGCAGAGGAAAATACGGGGTCAAAGACCCCAAAAACGGTCCCTACTGGGGCACACATTAGAGGAGCTGTGAGAAGAGGGCCACCATCCCCTAGACCCCAGAATGGTAGATACACCAACAGCTTGCACTGTGTGCCTGGAAAAGCCACAGACACTCAATGCCAGCCTGTGAAAGCAGCTGGGAAGGAGGCCATATCCTGCAAAGCCACAGGGGCAGAGCTGCCCAAGACCATGGGAACCCACCTTTTGCATCAGTGTGACCTGGAGGTAAGACATAGAGTCAAAGGAGTTTATTTTGGAGCTTTAAGATTTGACTGTCCCTTGGTTTCAGACTTGCACGGGGCCTATAGTCCTTTGTTTTGGCCAATTTCTCCATTTTGGAGCAGCTGTATTTACCCAATACTTGTACCCCCATTGTATCTAGGAAGTAACTAACTTGTTAATTTTATAGTCTCATAGATGAGGGACTTGCCTTGTCTCAAATGACACATTAGACTGTGGACTTTTGAGTTAATGCTAAAATGAATTAAGACTTTGCAGGACTATTGGGAAGGAATGATTAGTTTTGAAATGTGAGAACATGTGATTTGGGAAGGGCCAGGGGTGGAATCATATGGATTGGCTGTGCCCCCCCCCAATCTCATTTTGCATTGTAACTCTCACAGTTCCCACATGTCATGGAAGGAATCTGGTGGGGATTGAATTATGAGGGTAGGTCTTTACTGTGCTGTTTTCATGATAGTGAATGAGTCTCAGGAGATCTGATGGTTTTAAAAATAGAGATTTCCCTGCATAAGCTCTCTTTGCCTGTTGCCACTTATGTAAGATGTGACTTGCTCCTCCTTGCCTTTTTCCATGATTGTGAGGCCTCTCCAGCCATGTGGAGCTTTAAGTCCAATAAACCTCTTTCTTTTGTAAATTGCCCAGTCTTGGACATATCTTTATCAGCAGCATGAAAACAGACTAAGAGGGCACCAGACAATAAATATTTGACATTATTCATTGTCAACTTTTAAGTTGTTGAGAATGAGTATAGAAAATGGTGTTTTAATAAACTGAGTGGTGGCCAATCATGCTGGGTCACACTAAAAATCCCAGCATTTTGGGAGGCCAAGCCAGAAGGATAGCTTGAGCCCAGGAGTTTGAGACCAGCCTGGGCAACATTGTGAAACCCTGCCTCTACCAAAAATACAAAAATCAGCTGGGAGTGGTGGTGCACACCTGTAGTTCCAGCTACCCTGGAGGCTAAGGTGGGAGGATTGCTTGAGCCCAGGAGGTCAAGTCTGCAGTGAGTTGTGATCATGCCACTGTGCTCCAACTGCAGTAACAACATAAGATCCTGTCTCAAAAAAAAAAAAAAAAAAGGAAATAAAAAAATAAGAAAACTGAGTGGTTCTGGATCCCACAGGAAGATGAAAGTATGTGGAGAAGTCTGTGTTTATAAGAGTTGTAAACTTCTCTCTGGGTGCAGTGGCTCACACCTATAATCCTAGCACTTTAGGAGGCCAAGGTGGAGTGACCACTTGAAGCCAGGAGTTCAAGACCTGACTGTGCAACATAGTGATACACCCCTTTTCTAAAAAAATTAAAAAAAGAAGCAGCAGGAGAAAAGGAGTGCTAAATTTTTAAAGAGGAGATTTTCCTTAAAGTGATAATTAAATTATAGCCTTCAAAATTGAAATTATGATGACCAGACCTATTTCATACCCTAAACAAGGATTGCTAGATCTTCCATGATCTTGGAATAACCTAAACTAAGACAACAGTTGAACTGACAATATTTCTAGAGAATCAATGGAAACAGAGGTAAGACCACGAAAAAATTTACAATGCTCTGGTTCAAACAATTCCAGTAGAGATTTTTAGAAAAAATTTATCAACTCTAAAATGTCAGTAACTCTTAATGAACTGTTCCAATTCATCTCCTTTATATCCATGGTATTGGTACAGGGGAAGATGGGAGAAAGGAAAAGAGCTGTGAGGAGAATCAGTGTATTTTGCCTCATTACCCTATGTCCCATGAGACCTTGTACCATGGACTTCCCTCATCTCGATACTCCTAAAAGACCATGACTCCTTGTTGCCCATGATAAATACTCAAAATTACTGTGCTCCACGTTCAAGAAGAAGTTTTTGTTTATCTGTGTTTTTATTATTTTATTTTAGAGACAGGGTCTTGCTCTGTCACGCAGGGTAGAAGGCAGTGGTGTGGTCGTAGTTCACTGTAACCTTGAATCCCTGGGCTCAAGCAATCCTACTTTAGCCTTTTCAATAGCTAGGACTGTAGATGTGTGCCACCATACGCAGCTTGTGTTTGTTTTTAAGAAAGAAAATTATATGGTATAACGTTTATTTTTTTTTCCTTTTCTTTTCTTTCTTTTCTTTCCTCCTTCCTTCCTTCCTTCCTTTTTTTTTCAGGGTCTTGCTTTATCACCCAGGCTGGAGTGCAGTGACACAACCTCAGCTCATTGCAACCTCAGCCTCTGGGCTGAAGTGATTTTTCTACCTCAGCCTCCTGAGTAGCTGGGACTACAGGTGTGCACCATCATGCCTGACTAATTCTTTTCTTATTTTTTGTAGAGGCAGGGCTTCACCATGTTGCCTAAGTTAGTCTCAAACTCCTGGGCTCAGGTGATCTCTGGCTTCGGCCTCCCAGAGTGTTGGGACTACAGGCATGAGCCACCATAATTGGCCTGGTATACCATTTAAATGTTCAAAAGGGTATGCAGTGAAAACTAAGATTATCTGCAAATTTTCCTGGACTACACAGATTCCTCTCCCAGAGACAACCACTTTTACCAATTACTTACATTTGCTTACAGTGATGTTTGGTGTATATGGGTGATAAATATATTTAGTTTTCATTCAAATAGTAGCAAACTGTCACATTGTTCTATACCTTACTCTTTTCACTTAATGAGATAGTTTGGAAATCTTTCCCTGTAAGTACATAAAGAACTATCTTAATAGTTTTTAATACCTAAATACCATATGGAACTTTTAACCTTTTCTATATAAGTTCTTATTTTCAACAGGACTGCAAATAGGCACTAAAAGAAAGTAAAGCTAGTTTAACAGAACTATTCTAACTCTATTAGTAGAAAGGAATAGAAAAAAAGGTCATTCACACTTGCCTACCTTAAACATGAGAGAAAGAGAACAGAGTTTGAAAATGTTCTACCGCCTCCGAATTCACTACTATTTCTATTTTAATATCAGACCTTTACATGATTAACAGTATTATATTCCAAATTATCCTGCAATACTTGGAGGCTCTAATTTTTGTAATGTCTTTTTATTTAGGAAAAAGGTCAGATGAAAAATCAAAGCATACAACCTTCTATATCAGAAATATGGTAGAAATCCATTACTATAAAGGTAAATATAATGCTTCAGAAAGTCATGGCATTCATTTGCTTAAACATTATATGAAAAGAAGGAAAGCCAGGTATTTTTAGCCACACAATTGTGTGTTAAATATGATAAAATATTTGAATAGATATCTTTAATATTCTTTCTAAACATGAAATTATAATAGGATAGGAAAGTCAAAATTAAAAATCATAGAATGCATATAATGTGCCAAAAATCTGCCCTAATTTTTAAAGTTAAATTATTGTATTTAATCTTGAAAATAATGTTAGTAGGCTGATATTAGTATATGTATTTTACATAGAAAGATACTGGTTGAGAGATATTAAGTAACTTGTTCAAATCTGCAACGTTCACAGTTGTTCAAATCTGCAAAAGTGTAAGAACATGTTCACCTAGTCATAAATCGTATGCTCCGTGTCTGATTTATTCACCATCATTTCGTATTTATCACAAAAAAGAATAGAACATTTTATAATTTTAAGTAAAATATTGCAGAAATAATCTAAAAGCAAAGCTATTAGAAACCTGCCATGATGCCTGCCATAACTTCCAGGAAATATCCAGAGACTTTTCCTTCTACAGCAGATATTATTATATGATATATATTTGTCAACTTACATATTTTTAGCTTTCCTCATGTGAGAACTTCTTTGAAATGCTTTAAAACACATTAAAAAATAATAATGGAGAGTAGAATGAACTTACGTTAGACCATTTCTAAGGATCTATGTATGTATTCTGTTAGATTATATATTTTAAAAGTATTGTATATATTTATTTATTTTAGCCAGAGAAGCACTCCAAGTTAACTCTACATTGTAGATTGTAAAGAAGAACAAGTTGATCTTGTTTGAATTCTAACACTTGCAACATGTATATTATTGAATACACAGGACTGAGAATTAAAATTGAGCTATCAAGATTGTGCTCAATCTATACGTGTGAATGTTCATAGCAAAAGGGGACAAAAGAGATGAAATTTGACATGATATTTTTACCAAACAACAAACATTTCATGAACCTGCTGGACATAGGATTTGGTGGTAGTTATTATGAATATGAAGAGTTTAAACAGATCTTTCCAAATTACTGTTTTTAAGACTTAGCTCCAATGTCATCTTACCTGACAGCTACAAGTAGAATAACTTCATCTGTCTTATTCTTCCAAAGCATGTTTAAAAGTGAAACATAAATCCACTTTCATGTCTGTCTCAACAAAAGGTGAATTTCTGGATGGTAGAGTCCACTTTCTTCATTATGCCTTTATTTACATACAGTAAAACACATGGAACCTCTATCGGAAATGTTTGCTGAATAAATTGACATCATCTGAATTTTAATAATTCCTCCATAACCTATTGACTTTATTTTAGTACTTAAGGAGTAAGTAAACTTGTTATCCATGCTTTGTAATAAAAAAGCTCCTTGTTTGGAGGGAAGAATTTGACTTGAATGATATATTTTGGAATATGAAAGTGCTGTTTTGGATTTTTTTAATGTCATATTTTTAGCAGCTACATAGCATGTTCTGCATACATTTTTATTTTATGTTAACTAACAGGGTTTTATTTAATACTTATTTGTGTGAACTAAAAATGTAGAGCATGATTCATCACTACTGACATGGCATTTTAATATTGCTCTCATGAGAGTAGTACTGGCAGTTTATGAGCATAGGAGAATTTAACACAGGAAATCTGGAAAAACCATAAGGAATCCAGGTGACTATATTTCAGTGATCCCAAAATAGCACAAGTTCATCATAACAATGTGGTACTTATTGTAATAATATTTTATCTCACCTTTTAAAGACCTTAACTAAATTATTTGTTATACAGTTCAGAAATTCCAAATCACTACTAATTAAATCAGAAGTCAAGCACAATTTTGTAATCAAGTTGCCCTCCAAAAAAGTCAAGAGTAACTCACAAATGAAAGTCTCTGGCTTTGTATGAGTCTCCCAGCGTTTTCTTCACTAATTCAACTGTCATTAAAATTATACTATCCAAAATTCAAAAAATTAAATTGGATAAATATTGAACATATTTGAATTTCTCTTTAAATTAGAACACACACTCCACTACCCTTATGAATGCATCCATTAAGGATGACAATATTTGAAAATCACCAATATTGTATCTGTCAGTCAAAATGATGTTGTGATGTTTTTATACTTTTTTTTTTTACAAAAACGACTTGCATACTCCCTGTGTTAAATTTTCACATTGGCTTCTTTCTTCTTTAAGGAGTGAAGTAGTTTTAAATTGTGTGACTTTGGGGATATTATTTAACGACTTTTATTCTCCATTTCTCCATCTTTAGGAAGACAGAATTAAGTGAAATGATATATGTGATAAATTATTGATGGTAATTGATAGTCTATTAAGCACAGAACAAGATTTAAATGACATTATCATAACTTGAGCAGCCTAGTTCAAGTTAGGGGCTATTGGTAACACTACTTTTCCTGATGCTATGATTATAGTAATATACGTTGTGTAGGTGAAGGGCTCTTTCTATTTAAATAATGCATTTGCCTAACCTAGGATTTGGCAAACTAAATTTGGCCTGTGGCTTACTTTTGTAAGTCCCATTCTCTTATATTTTTGAGTACTTGAAAAAAGTCAAAAGATTTGTCACACATGATATTATATAAAATTTAAATTTTATTATTCACAAACACAGTTCTATTGGAACAGTGCCATGCTTATTTATTTTTATGTCATCTATGGCTACTTTTACACTATCACAGTAGCAATAAATAGTTATAACAGAGAATATTTCGGTCATCAAAGCCTAAAATATTTGCTCTCTGAATCTTCCAAGGAAGTTGTACAAACCCCTGGTGTAATCCTGCAATTGTCAGCTGTTGTATGTCCTTGAATTATGAGCTGGAAATAGAAAATGTTTTGATAGTCTTGGATTTAAAAAGAGTCATAAACACCTGAAGAATTAGAACATAGGAGCACAAACTTCCTTATACTCTTTGGGAAAATTAGAAATACCTGCAGAATTAGCAAATGGGAACAATAAAACATTTTATATAATTTGATTTGAGAAACCAAGAAATAGCAAAAGTAATGGTGTGATCATGCACATGATATAACTCATGTAGTCAATTGCTTAGAAAAAAATGCTTGTTTTTAAAAGCAGATTAAAATGACCAGAGGAAGAGCTGAATCATAGCTCTTGTCTGTTTCTCTAAATGCTGGGAAAACATCCAGCATCACTACAGTACTATATACTTCATTAAATCTATGATAACAACTTCCTGGGTCATCACTCTTTCTGTACACCAAATTCCTTATATTCATACACAGTTTGTGTTCAACTCAGGAATGTTGGCACCACATAAATCATCAATAATTTGTCAAGTGATTTGCATCAATAATTTGTCAACTGATCATAGTTTTTTATTATTATGATAATAAATATGATAATAAATATGATAAAAATGGAGGAAACTGTAAGTCAACACTCAGTTTACTACAATAAAATCAGTTTTACTGATTTGCATCAATAATTTGTCAACTGATTTGCATCAATAATTTGTCAACTGATCATAATTTTTGCAGGCTTACAACTACTCAGATATATTATTTTTATAGTTTAACTTTGAGTGTCAAGAGCATGTAGCTTATTTAATGTATATATGTGTGTGCGCACACTGAAATCTTATTTCCAGAACAATTGTCCGCTGAAAGAAAAAAGTTTCTTTCAGCCAGGCATGGTGGCTCACACCTGTAATCCCAGCACTTTGAAAGGCCTAGGTGGGGGATCACCTGAGGTCAGTAGTTCAAGACCAGCCTGGCCAACATGATGAAACCCCATCTCTACTCAAAATACAAAAAATTAGCCGGGTGTGGTGGTGCATACCTGTAATCCCAGCTACTTGGGAGGCTGAAGCACAAGAACCACTTGAACCCGAGAGGTTGAGGTTGCAGTGAGCCAAGATCATCATGCCACTACACTCCAGCCTGGGTGACAGAGTGAGACTGTGTTTCAAAAAAAAAAAAAAAAGTTTTTTTCAGGATGTCTTTTTCTCTATCTCATGAGACTAATGAATGAAATACACTATTTGTGAGTAGATGTGGATTAATCACTGGCCCATCTGTATTCAGTGTTTAAAATGAACCATATTTTCAAAGTCTGAATGATCTGAGGTTCGTAACTCAATTGTAATAGGTTTCTAGAATAATGAGTGATGATTTGGTGGAATTAATAAAGCTAAAAAGGCTTCTTAGTAGTGATTCCAGGAAAGAACAGTTAAAGCTTTGCACTTTACCAATCATATTCTTGTCATTTACTATAGAAGTGAGAGAAGGAGGTTTTTGAAGTAAAGCTCATATAGTAATAATAATTAAAGAAAAATGGATGTATCAAATTATTATATCATATATTTTTTCCTCTTTGTGTTGTTTGACACTAAACATCTTTGGAATTCTCTGAAAAACCAGAGCCTGCAAAAATCTTGCTGAGAACAGCAATCAAATGGTGGTTGCATGAACTTTTTGCACAAAGACATCAGGATCCTGTGAATGTGAGTGTATATGCACAGATGTATCCGGTAGACACAGAAACAAATTTACATTGCCATGACTCATTAAAATTTAACAAAAGACCAAGAGAGAAAAATAAAACACTGAGAGTAGATTTCAGGATCCAGGACACAATGTTTGGAGGAAACTTTTATCCCACAGAGTTTTGTGAAGCAGATCCCTCACGTGGATGAGACGCAGAGTTAGGGATAGAGTTCCACAAGAAGATTGTTACAGAGTCTGAAAAGGTATATATTTATAGAATGAAGCCTGTCTTATCCGCTAACACAATTCTGTTCCTCACTCTATATAAATGAGGTCCTGGAACGCTTCCATATATCAGAAAACCTCTTCTTCTCTCTCAGCTTGATTCTTTTTCATAGCAACAGTAAATTACTGTCATACATTAACATAATGTGATAATTCTGAAAATACGTATGACTGTACAATCTGATTTTAAACTCACTGAAAGCCTATAAAGTATATAGAATGGCAATACATATTGTAATTTACAGTTGAGGAAACATAAATTCAAATAGATGAAGTGATTTAACCAAAGTTACACAGTTTTACGTAAAATTGATATTCAAATTAATTTTCCTTGGACTAATGTTTTTTGCATTATAAAACAATGATTAAACAGTCAGTCTCATTTTCCCTTTTTAAAATCTTGATTCGTATCTGTTCACATGGAGAGGATCAAAAGCCAAAAAAATCTACTTATTTAATTTTCTTTACTCATGATATTGAGTATTAAAAATCAATTACTTGCGTAGCTTCAAATAAATAATGATGCCACACCCTGCTGTTTTATTTATTTAAAATTCTATATACACCATTGAGGTTTATATAGAATTTTTGTATATAGTTTTTCTTAATTCATATATTTTCCTTTATTAAATTTCATTTACATGTACTTCCAGCATTTTGATAAGTCATCTAAATGAATCCATGCTGTACTCAAAGAAGTTAATCTTTGATAGTTATTTCATAAAGAAATGATTTAGACAAAGAGACATATGCTCTTATGTCAATTTGTAAATCTCACTTTTAGAACAATCGTTTACTAGTTTCTGTTGAAATGCAGAGTATTTTTTTTTCTTTTTCCTTTTCTTTTCTCATTTATCATCTCCTCAATTATTGATTATTGCAAGAGGATAAGTATGGGGAGAATTGGTGAGAAGGTTTTCTATTTCAAAAATGTGTGTCCTGGCAGTTTAATTTCCTGGTCTCTGGCACAGATACTTTAATTGTGCATTTTCATTGATTCTAATTAAATATCAGACTCATAATTTACTCACATTCTTCCCTCTTGTATGGCACAAGAAAAAAAGATTGATGTTATGTTTTCTTCAATTTGTCTTTTAAATCAATAGTCAATTTTGTTATAGTGTTGGTCAAAGAAGTCTCTGTTTAATATGAGTCCCAAAATAAGCTTCTCTAATTTTAGAGTTTTTAGTCAGCTTTCTCTGCAATTTATTTAGAAAAGCTGTGCTAGGGCATTATTGAATGTGAAACTTGACACTCTCATGAATTTCGAGCAAACAATGTTTTATTTCATTGATAACCTCCATTGTCTTCACTTCTGCCATATGGCTGTTATGCTTCCTTAATAATTGATTCTATATTAGTATGAGTATCACATTCACAAAACATTTTAAAATAATTCCATCATGCAAGCTTATAATGTTCTCAAGAGAGAAAGGAGAGTCAATTTAATAACTACAAGTTAAAAACTACTATTAATGGAAAAGCTACTGAATTAATTTCAGAAAAACATAAGTATACTCCTACCAAATTTTACATCTTAAAATTCTAGCCATTAGATAAAAATGGAGGAAACTGTAAGTCAACACTCAGTTTGCTACAATAAATGATGAAATTCCTTCATTGTAGTTATTCATTAAAGTTATTAAGTAGTTGTTTATGAAATAATCCTCCTCATTTATGGAAAAATGGTTTAAATAAACATTTTAAAGCATTGTGTTTTTGGATCAAATGTAGGACAATAACACATATTCTGTCTTCAACATTTACTGCTTATGACGAAATCTAATTACACTGAATTTTTTTTTTTTTTTGTAGAAAGTGATTTATTTATTTAGAGAGAGAAACTGGAGGAGAGAGAAACAGCTAACTCTCACACTGAGTGAGAGAATCCATAAAGATGGAATCCAGAAGAGGAAAGCAGCTTCTATACTGAGTGGAAGGGAATAGAGAGAGAGATGGAGTTTAGGAGGGAAAGACAGGCTTCCATGAGAGAGTGTGGAAGGGGACTCCAGAGGGGAAATCCAGGATAGAGAAAAACAGCTTCCATGAGAGCATTTGTGGAAGGGGATCCAAACATGGAATCTGAACGGGTGTGGAAGAAGGGGACTTTTAACCTGGGAGGAACCGCCACCCTCTCCAAGACCCTGGGCTAAAGAAAGGAGTTCCTTAGAACTTCCACTGGGGTGACTCTTTGTTTCTTCCCGCATCCGTGAAATTTAAACATAAACCGTTAAATCTCCCAGATGGAGAGAGATGGGAGGGGAGCATGGCACTAGGAAGTTCTTGACCTTAAAACTACGCCCCCTTGTGGACCCAGAAAGAGAACACCTTTCCTCAGTCCCCACCTCTGAGCAGGAAAGCCCAACTTCTGTTGGAATTATGGACATCGATTCTTTTTAACTACTTCCTGCTGAAATGGAGTGTAGAAGGGGCCCTGCAGTTGAGGGTTCCTCCAGAGGGGAGCCTTTCAGGGGTGCAGGTTGATCCTGAGGTCCAGGTTAAAGATGAGAGGCCCAGAGGCCAACAAATATAGAATGGTTATAAACGAGCCTAGGAGAGAATAGAGCCAGGACAGTCAGTTGTTAAACAAGCTTCACAATACTGTTCCTTGAAGGGTTTTAGCCCTGTGTTTGATTCCTGAGTTCTATGTTCAAAACAATACTTGACGGGTTTGCAAATAGCAGCATTTTTCCTAGAAAGAGACAGGTTCCCTTCCCACTATGAAAAGGATAATTGGAGTTTGAGAGAGAGCAAAGTTGAGGGTTATAGTCCTATTAATACCAGGATATAAATTAGACTTATGAATGGTTACTTCCCTGAAGATCTTGTTGGAAAAGCAGATGTAGATTTTCTAGTGGCTCACAGTGGATGAAGGATTATCTCCTGGAATTTCAGGCTGTGGAGTGGAAGGCCTATGACTTTCCTCAGGAGGTGCCCAAGTCTCCATCCAGGTGTGATGAATCAATGAGTCAGTTTCCTTATCTTAACTGCCATTGGGGTAGACAGAATGACTAAAAAAGGTCCTTCCCAGGATGGGCCTAGAGAGGGAGAGTCTGAGGGGAGAGAATTAACAAGCACCAAGCCTTCAGGGCAGGAGAGAAATACTGAGAAGGCCATGCCAGTGTCCAGGAGAAGGTTAACTTCCTGGACCTCTATGGTCAGCTTTTACCCGGGACTCTGTGAGGCTGACAGCTCATGCTGGCATTTGCCCCAGGCATCCTCAGTTCTTCCATTGGATCATCTGGTCAGACACCTCAGGCCCTGAGAACCTTCGTCCCCTGGGACAGTGTGCTTTCCATTGATTCCCTTGGCACAGGACAAAATGGTGGTCCATTCCTCTGGGGACAATTTCTTATAAAATGTCCCTTCAGGGCCAGGTACGGTGGCTCATGCCTGTAATCCCAGCACTTTGGGAGGCCAAGGTGGGCAGATCACGAGGTCAAGAGATTGAGACCATCCTGGCCAACATGGTGAAACCTCATCTCTACTAAAAATACAAAAAAAAAATTAGCTGGGCATGGTGGCATGTGCCTGTAGTCCCAGCTGCTCAGGAGGCTGAGGCAGGAGAATTGCTTGAACCCGGGAGGCGGAGGTTGCAGTGAGCCAAGATTGCACCACTCTACTCCAGCCTGGTGCCTGGTGACACAGTGAGACTCTGTCTCAAAAAAAAAAAAAAAAAAAAAAAAAAAAATCCCTTCAGACCACACTGGTAACAAGCTTTGCTAGACTGGTGGCTAACCCAAGCCATTTTCTCATTTGAGCCCCTGGGGTCTGCTTGCCTGAAAGCCATGACTAAGGTTGATCTCTCCTGTTCCATTCAGCCTGTTTCTTCTGGTCTCTGTTATAAAACACCAAGGTTGCCTGGTTCAGTAATGATTCTAGACTCTGTTCTGGTCCCAAAGCCAGCTTCTGGAGCTTCCGCCTGATATCTGCTGCTGGCTGAGTAATAGACTTGTCCTTTAGTATTAACTGATTCTCAGTGGAGTCTGGTGACAGGGGGTGTACTTTCTTAAGGCCTCCCTCAGTCACTCAAGGAAAGCCGCTGGGTCTTCTTCCTTTCCCTTTGGGGGTTAGGTTTTCCACTTGGCAGAGGGTAATTTGGCCACACTGTTTGGCAGAGAAAAATAAGGCACTTCCTCCTTAAAGACTGTGTGCTAAATTGGTCCCAATTTTCCAGTATACATTTTAATGGGGACTTGAGTTGGGAAGGTTGGCACCCATCTGAAATTGAACAACAAGGGATCCCTGCACCCCCGGTTAGAGAAATTACAGCTGCTTCAACATACGGAGTCCCTTAGGTAAAACAGGTACTGAAATGAAACATCTTTCAGTCAATACCCCGAAATTTCGTGTGCCCAAGATGCGTGATCCATCTTATCAGAGGGCCTCCCATGTACTGGATTCTAATCACGACCTACCAGCATCATAGGACTCATGCTCACCATCTGCATGACCTCCAGTGACTATCATAGAGGCATGAAGGGACTGTTGGATTGAGTGGTTCATACCAATGGGTCCTTGAACCAGGCCACTGAGGCTCAGGAGATGGGTACCAGTATTTCCCAGCAATAGTCCAATTTACACAAGCCAATTTATAAAACTGCCCCAGAAGGGTAAACTTCTAGGGAGGGGCCATTAGAGCACACAGTTCAAAGAAGGCAGGCTGGGCATGGCGGAGGCTGGAATAATACCCTCAAGACCCAGACCCCCTCTCCCCTAACCCATTTTCCATTGTAAGAAAATGCCT
Source organism: Cacajao melanocephalus (assembly GCA_963573385.1). NCBI lineage: Eukaryota > Metazoa > Chordata > Mammalia > Primates > Pitheciidae > Cacajao > Cacajao melanocephalus. The sequence goes on from CAUYLG010003812.1 coordinate 21,481, forward strand.
TTAGGGATTCGAGAGCTACCATTAACTATTTGGGCTGTGAAACCAGTTTAACTACGATCTTCTAGATGGAAAAGTTCTACCGTAGAGAGAGCCAATCTTAAGCAATACAAATTATACGCCAAATGCAAGGTCCCATAGCCTTCAGCTTCTGAATTCCCCCAAAAGGTTTCACCAATTCAAGACTGGTGCCACCAGGGACTTGAACTAGCAACCTTGCAGTTGCAGACCCTACACCTTAACCAACTGTGCAAACAGGCCACTTGCCTTAAGGGGAGTCAGAAAGCTTTTTTGTTTGTTTGTTTGTTTGTTTGTTTGTTTTTTGGTTTTCTTAGATGGAGTTTCACTCTTATTACCCAGGCTGGACTGCAATGGTGTGATCTCGGCTCACCGCAACCTCCGCCTCCTGGGTTCAAGCAATTCTCTGGCCTCAGCCTCCAGAGTAGCTGGGACTACAGGCATGTGCCATCATGCCCAGCTAATTTTTGTATTTTTAGTAGAGACAGGATTTCACCACGTTGACCAGGATGGTCTCAATCTCTTGACCTTGTGATCTACCCAGCTGGGCCTCCCAAAGTGCTGGGATTATAGGTGTGAGCCACCACATTGGCCAGAAAGGCTTTCTCAAATGGTATTTTGAATGAGAATGCTGCACCCTGAGACAGTGCGGCCTGCCTAAAGTTGGGTGGGGCTGATGGCCAGCAGCCACTTTCCTTCTCTCAGCCTGGAGAGAAAAAAAGCCACTGCTCAGCCCTGAGGGGAAGGCCAGACCCTGCCCCCATGTTTTTCAGGTGCCATGTTGACTCTACCAGAAGCAGGTGTGTGCCTGGGCCACTCCCCTAGCCACTGCTCACACAGACACCTGCAGCAGGGGAACACCCTGGGGAAGTTTTATCCTGCTGCCTGGGACTGGGGAATGCTGCAGAGGCCTGCCAGAACCGTGTGCCAGGCTGCCGTGCTCCCCGGTCCCCTGCAGGCTCTGGGTGTACCTCACCCTTCCCCTCTGTTTTTCTCCTAGCTGGCGGCCATGGCTTCCTGTGGGGCTGGGCTGTGGTCTCCGATCCTACTTTCTGGCCAGCAAAGAGAAAATGCCTGGGGGCAGTGCTCACCCTTTCTGCCCCACAGGCAATAATATCCAAAGGATAGAGCAGGAGAGTGAAAGCAGAAAGAGAGCTTGGAGGTAAAAAAAAAAAAAAAAAAACACTGTGCTTTTAATTCAGGCTGGGCCGCACTGCTTAAGATGAGCTGGGTTGTGCCTCCGAGGTGCCAGGCCGCTGCTCAGATTCCCTGCAGTGCTGCCTGACTGTGGCCGTTTCAGGTGTTCTTAAAGAAACAGGAAAGAATGGGGCCAGTTTTACTCACAATTTTGAAGTCTTATTCTCCGGTTGTACCCCTTTCCTGGCTGTACTGCTCTTCTGGGGTACCCCTCTCCTAGCTGGCTCACCATTAATGTTATATTGGGGTTCACAGGTTCAGGGGGCCCTCAGCTCCCCTGAGAGGATGTTTCTCCAGGTTCTTGGTCTCCTGCACTCTCAAGAATGAGAGACGGGACCACAGCACAGTGCTCAGTAAATGCTGGACTCAAAAGGGTTTGTAGAAAGTGATTTATTTAGAGAGAGAGGGATAAACAGGAGAAGGAGAGAGAAAGAAATAGCTAACTCTCATGCTGAGTGAGAGAATCCAGAAAGATGGAATCCAGGAGAGGAAAGCACCTTCCACACCGAGTGGAAGGGAATGGAGCTTAGGAGGGGAAGTCAGGTTTCCATGAGAGAGTGTGGAAGGGGACTCCAGAGGGGAAATCCAGGATAGAGAAAAACAGCTTCCACCAGAGCATTTGTGGAAGGGGATCCAAACATGGAGTCCCATTACACTGAATTTTAAACAATCTTGTGTTTACAATGAGAATTCTATTTTTGTATATGTTGTGTTATTGTGAGATTATGACAAGTGAATAGATTTTCTGTGAATAAAAGATATATACATAGGCTATGCAGTTGTCAATGGTGATAAAGTAATCATTGTGGATATAGAAGCATGTTTTAGAACGCTTAAATGGTTTTACAAGTAAAGGGGGTTTCTTAAATATCATCCAAAAAGGATTCGATGATGTGACAAAATAGATACTGTTGGAGGGTCATCGATCTTTCTAGACCATGGGGCCATCCTGAAGAATTTCAAGATGGCAATTTATTAAATTCCAGTCCTTCCCTATGGAAAGTTTCTTTCCTGTACTAAAGTACCAAACTTTTGCCTGAGAAGTAGTTTATTTGCCTGGAAAGATTCTTCCTTTCATTTCTATTTCTGTTAACTTGCTTTAGTTTTTCACTACAGCATTGAAAAAGTCTTAATCCTACATCTCAGTCCAATTTATTTACATTTTTTAACTACTGTTTCAATTTCAAGAATACTAGAAATGGCAGTTCCCTTGGATAGAAAAGACTCACAGGATAAATCTAGAATCTTATCTCCCAAGCTATAACTTATTTATAAAACAGTAATAGTCTAGATATTACCCCATTATTTCCCCTGTGGCACCCTTTATTTTAGCCATGAACTAATACCATACTGCAGAGTTTATAGATAATAAGTTTTGCTAGACTTTATGTGCATAAAAAGTTGAAAGGGAAGTATTCAACAACCACTGTGAAAATAGATTGCTTCCCAAAGATGTGTATTAGAAAACATGGACCCATTTGAGGAAGGACTGCAGGTCACAGAGAGGTCTGCTCAGTCAAGCCTGAGTATTTAAAGTGTTACCAGCAGACACTAAGGAGAATGAGGCATGAGAAAGTAGAGCAGTCGGATAATTGTTAGAAGACGGACTTGCAAAAATGGTTGGGAAGTGCACAGCCACGTGACAGACCACAGGAATTGATGGCTGTGTAAAAGTTAAAAACAACCCTGGCCTTAAAAAGGAAGTCATAATGCTAGTAACCAATTTTAGAAATGGAAAGAAAAGTGTTTGTGTTCAAAAAAGATATTCCAAACCACCAGGAGACAAAAAGGAAGTAGAGGGGAAAACAGACACATTTGAAAGTATATTCTCTCCCTGAGGTCATAGATTTTCTTTCTCAGCCCTATGCTCTGAAGTGTACTGGGTTTAGAACCAAAAGCAAAATGCCCTATTGGAAGTCTGAAGGGAATTAAAATGCAGTACAACATTTCCTCTTCTGTTTTTAGTTTGCAGCCTCTGGGCAACTGCCAACTACCAGTAAAAAGCTCCCTATCTCAGGGTATATAATTCTGGTACGAAATAGGCAGCAAGTACAAATGAGACCTTGACTGGAACTTTTATATTTATACAAATTTGTTGCCCTGTTCTGTGTGTGTTGAGTTGGAAAGACAGTGGCTTATTTAGACCTCAGGAGTGATGATGTAGGTTGTCTTAGAGCTTGGAATTAATACACTCTTGACAAGAAAGATTTAGGTACCACGGAAAAACTACCAAATGCTTCTCACATTGGGTTAGTTTCTTAACAGGCCTCTAAAAGAGTAAAAACGATCTGTCAAAAGGCTTGGTAATGTTTCAATATTTGGATACACAAGGGAATGCTGTGACTCTTGTAATGGAAATGGGAACCTACAAAGAACTTCCATATGCTTTAAAATAATTTTGAATGTAGCTAATGCCCCTCATAAATGAGCACAATTTTATTTTCATTTCATAGCCTCTGGTTGGCTGTCAGTCCTCATCTGAACACTCATTGTCTGCATCCATTACCCATGAACATTTGTAAAACAAATATGGCCCATGCATTCAGAGGATATCCTCTTGATGAACTACCTCTTCAATTTCCTTTTAACCCTGTGTCCTCTGATTTAGAAAATGTTTTAGATCCTTTTCCTCCCACTGTCTCTCACTCTTTCTCTTTTTCCTTCTCTCTTGTATGTGTGTATGAGAGCGAGAAAAATTGATTAACCACTCTTGAAACATTGCTTGCTTGTATCACCTACAGATATAAGGTGTCAAATGAGAAAATTTAGGAATAAAAATATTTGCATACATTTGAAGTTTGTAGATCATAAATCTGGGTAGAAAATAAACATTAAATCTGTTTACTTAGCAAATGGTAAGTGAAGATAGGGATGCCATTAACAATCATGGAGTAAGTTGATAACGAAGGAATGCAGGTGATTAGGCATTGAAATGCTTAGACTTGAGCACTGTAACAAAAAGAAATGGAGATGATGGCCCACATGGACCCCAGGTTGAGGAAGAGATTTCAAGTGTTAAGACAGTGATTTAGCAGTAGCCTTTTGTGACAATATCAGTGAATGGTGTCCTCATTTTAGTAGGATATTCTGATATTTGGTTGTTTAAAATTTAGAATTTCAGGTGAGAATAAACTTATTTATGGAGCTCAGTTGATTCAGTTTAGGAAACTTGTAAATAAAATTTATCCATAATTGGCTTACTAAGTAAATGTATAAATGTATACTTACATAAATGCACCTGTGTGCCAAATGGAGATTGCTTCCTTTCAACATTTAGTTCTCATGAAAAGATGTGAGCAGTTGGAATATTACTACACATAATTATAAGATAAAAGAACATGGAGAATGCTGCTACTTGCTTGCTTTCTCTCTATAAAAATTTGTCTTTCATACACTAATTAATGATTGAACTAATGAATTCATTTCATACATTAATAAATTATCAACTGTTTTCAAAAATATATTCATATTATAGAATTATTATTTCAGATTTTGTTTTCATTGAAAGTGTTAGCCAGTTATCAAGCTTTGGATTCTTATTTTACTTTTTGTTAATCTACATTTACCATCTTAGACAAAGGACTGTGGATAAGTCAAGCCTTGGCTCTGATAGAGGAAAGGAAGCTCAATTGATGCAGGCACAGAGGTGAATTTAATATGACCTATCTTTCGATATACCACACCTTTATAATGTTTTGTTTTGTTTCTAAGAAGGCGTCTCGCTTTATTGCCCAGGCTGGAGTGCAGTGGCTTGATCTCGGCTCACTGCAACCTCTGCCTCCCTAGTTCAAGCAATTCTCCTGCCTTAGCCTCCCTAGTAGCTGGGACTACAGGCATTCACCATGGTGCCTGGCTAATTTTTGTATTTTTAGAAGAGATGGGTTTTCACTATGTTGGCCAGGCTGGCCTTGAACTTCTGACTTCAGGTGATCTGCCTGCCTCAAGCCTCCCAAAGGGCTAGGAAAACAAGCGTGAGCCACCACACCCAGCCAATACTGTTTTTGACTGTGTACCATGAGTCTCTCTTTTAATCTAAAATAGCTATTCTGAAAATTGATGGCAGTAAAGCAGCACATTCATTTTTGCATATGAACAACCCATCCTTCTATCAGAGGATGACAATACTGTTTATATATATTCTGAAACTACCTGAAATACCAATTCTGTCCATGCTAGAAAATAGAAATAAAAATGACTTTGAGTGAGTAATTATAATTACTTTTCTAACTTCTCTCTCAGAAATAAAGTAAATACATCTTTCAAATCACGTAGGTAGTTCTTTATATTTTCTAGACTGAGGTTGTGTTTGGTCAGTTATAAATCATTGATTAATATGGCCTCATCATGCTTAAGAGAAACAATTTATTTATGTTCATGCGATGTAATACAAAATAGGAAAGAGCCCTCGAAACACCAGAAAATGAGTCCTAATCATGCGTACCTCTTGAACTCCTCAAACTGTTTTACATTTCTGAACAGATGTTCTTATTTAAATGTAAAACCAATGATATTGATGTGATCATCTGTTTAGATTAATGAATGTGCAAATGCCAACAATACAATTAGTTGAACTCTCTACAGATGCTTGTATGCTCACATAGGAAACTATACAGGTATTTCAAACATTATGAATTTATTCTTCCCAAGCTGATTCATCTGTTAGCCAATATACTGCATTGGTAAATGACTCAAGATAAAATAGGCAGCACAAACAGTGACTTTTCTAGCTTGTTACACGCCAGTCAGGAGCTAGCACTTATAATTCCAGTTTTCAACAGAAAAAATATAATTAAGTATAGTGGAAAGTCAATGTAAGATCTATAATGCCTCCACCCCACACTTGTGCTATGCCCCTACAAAAAGTTTTGACATCTCTATAGTTTTTATTCTCTTTGGGTTTGATTTTAATTATAAACCTGAATCTATCAGAACAGAAATGGTTCAGAATGGTTTGACCATACCAAATCATTTACATTGTCTACTTCATCCTCATGTAACATGACAAATTTGTTTTGCAAAACAGATCAAAATTTAATTTCTTCGAATTGTCTTTCTATATTGACTTTGGTGTGCTCTTGGTTAAGCAGCAATCTTTTCTGAGAAATGGTTTATTGTTGCAACATTTTAAACAAATCAATTACTTTCCTGTAATGCAATAATATTACAATATGCAGGCGACCATAGCTTCCATTGTACATGACACAGCCAATTTTATGAAGCTGTAAACATTCATATCGGTGCTATTTAGTCTGTAGTAATATAATTTGAAAAGGAGATATTGACCAAGTTATGTTAATATGTTATCTGAAAAAGCTCAATATGTCAGGAGCTCCCTGGAAAACAGACATATGGTTTTCAGGTCTGGAGGTTTGATTAAAGATTCAGAACAATATGAGGACATAGTAAGGTGATAATATAGTAAATGTCAAGGCTTTTTTGCACTAAGAAGTGACGTGGTTCGAGAAGTAGGTTTGCTACCCTCTCTGTAACATGTGTTAATTATTTGTGGAGTAACTCTCCCAGGTATAGAGCTGCATTTTATAGTTACATCTATCCAGTGATGACACATTCACCACCTTCTTGCCCCATGTTTCTTGTTATTTTTTCTGACATGTCTAAGTAGAAATGCTTAACTAAATTATTCTTTCAAAAACATAAATTTTATTATGTTCTTTCTTTGCTTAAAAGTTGCTAATGGGTTCCCACTTTACTCAGAAAAACAAAAATCCAAATATGTTAATACCTATAAGGTACTACCTGATCCGTTTAGTCCCTCTCTGCCTCTCCTAACTTTTCTTCCCTTTATTTCCTGTGCCTAAGCATACTGAGCCTTCTTTATTCCTCAAATTTACTAGGTTAATTTTAGCTTTATTGACATTGTATTTGCTAATCTCTAGGCCTAGAATGTTCCTTTTCAGAGCTACCTATAGCTGACACCCACCAATCTTTTGGGCATCAATTCAGATGATATGTCCTAAGGCAGATCATTTTTGATCATCTTATGATCTTCCCTTCCCTACCCTCTTAATCTCTATGTTATTCTTTGTTTTATTTTTCTATTGCACTTTGCTTCATCTGAATTTACTGGTTGTTCTGCTTGTTTATTTTCTCATGAGACTAGGTACATTGACTTATTCACTGCTGTATCCTTAGCAGCTAGAATAGTACCCATGAGAAATAGTCAATAACCATTTATTGCTATAATAAATAAATGAAGAATGAATACATATTCAAGTAAGCATTTGACGAGACTATTATCCAGGGGTCAGAGGTAGAATCAGTGGCAGGTGAAAAGAACAGTTCCTTCCTGTTCTGTCACCTTTCTGCAATAAATGCACTATAGTGGTATTGACCTTTTGGTAAAAACCTAATTTTCTATTCCACATCCTCTCATCCTCCAGAGAAGAGAAATAATCTAACCTATAACTTTATTAATGAATGAATCCTATTTAGGAAACAGTTATAGGCATTACCTATACTAGCAGCCACCACTGCATCACTTATAAAATAGTACTTTCTGCTAGAAAAATCAATAAACCTGGAGTATTATGACAATGACTCTGGTTTCCTCTTATGTAATTACAAATCCAAGTAATCAGATTGCTATTATTAGAATGACAATGCTTTATGAGATTTCACCTTAATCGTTCACAATAACTCCATTTTATTCAGTGATGGTTTAAATGATGTGCTTGCAATATATCATTATTTTTCACAGTAAATTGCATCAGATCTTGCGCAGTAGTTTTGAAATTACTGCTTGTCGTCACCACTATATACAACCACATAAACAGTATGTGGTTTGTACAGTAGATCATTTTTCTTGTTTATATTCAGCAAGCTCTCAGTGCTACACGCTAACACCAGCTGTTAAAAAATGACAGTAGTATTTTATCTCTCACTACCAAGATCCTTTATGTAGAGAAGTTTTTTTTTTTTCCCAAGCAGTATTTGTTGCTGAATAATGATAAAGGTTGGTATGATAAATAGTGGTATTTTTTCAAGGTTCATTTGCAATGTAAAATAGAATGTAAATAGAAAATTTACAGAAAAAGTCAAGTATGGAGAAAGACAGATTCTATACTTGGATCCAAGTCAGTCTGATTATTCAGGAATATCTGAAGGATAGAATAAGAATTGTTTTATTTCTAAGGTTGTTCAAGGTGAATCCTAAAGATATATATGGATATGTGTAACATGTAAGAATCTAAAATAAGTTAGTTCCAATATCCCAAAATGTTTATTGATCTTGCTCTTTGCTATCTTTCCCCCTACTTTCTGTTGTTCTCTCTTCTTAACATTTTTCCTTTCTTCAAGAGAAAGTAAATGCCTCAAGGGCAAAGACCATATCTTTCATATTGAATATCTACTAGGTTTTGAAGAAATATACATGTCAGCTAACTAAAAATGGAACAGACTTTCTTGAAACCATTTTCTATATTTAGAAAGCACAAATATACTTGCTTAGACTAATCACAAAACCAGAGTTGGAAAGTTTCTTTAAGTCTTTGTATTTTTAATGGTCTCAATCAACGTACTTAGGTAAGACACTTGCAGCCAGCTGCACACAAGGCGAGACCACAGGCTGGATTTCAAGATCAAAGTTGCCTAACGTATTTCAGGTAAAAAATGTCTGACACTATTAATCATCATGCAGGCCGAGGGCCTGTCACAGAATGTAAAATATTACACTATGTTAAGATCTAAGACATTTTGTGCTTTAGATAAACACCTAGGACTAAAAATAAAATGCAATTAGATTTAGTATTTGTTATTAAATAGTAGATTTTATTTAATTGTACCCTAAAAATAAAATGTGATTAGAATTAGTATGTTATTAAATAGTAGATTTTATTTATTTATTTATTTATTGAGATGGAGTCTCACTCTGTTATCCAGGTTGGAGTGCAGTGGCACAATCTCAGCTCACTGCAACCTCTGCCTCCCAGGTTCAAGAAATTTTTTGCCTCGGCCTCCTGAGTAGCTGGGATTACAGATACCCGCCACCACTCCGGGCTAATTTTTCTTGTATTTTTAGTAGAAACAGGGTTTCACCATCTTGGCTGGTCTTGAACTTCTGACCTCATGATCCACCCACCTCCGCCTCCTAAAGTGCTGGGATTACAGGTGTGAGCCACCATTCCCAGGCTAAATAGCAGATCTTTATATGTGGTTGTGAATAAAAGGTAAATAGTACTTAAGTTTAGAAATCTATTATAAATGTTACCTTATAAACAGTTGAATTTTTCTTATAATAACTAGCGTCCTGAGTCTTGTTCTAGCTCCCAGTAGTAGCTTGACCAGGCCTTCTAGATGTATTTAACATTTCCTGGGGCAGTCACATTAGATTTTACCCTAGTTCTAATTTAATCCAGATGACAAAGTCCTATGGTGAAGAAAATTAGGAAGTTTCCAAATTGTATATACTCAAGTCAAATCACATATCTGTCATATATTAAAATAGTTGTGTATACTATATATGTGTATGCACATGTATGTGTTTTTATTTAAAATGGGCGGGTTCATGTAAAAACCTTTGAAGGTCGATGACTGCTCCATTGCAGGGGAAGCTATCTAGAGAAACTTTGGCTTTCTTATATCTATTTTAAGTATACATTTAAACATATGTAAACATATCTGAATTGTATTATATTGTGACATTTCATTGATATTCTATGAATAGTAATGTAGTGATATGCTTTATAGTAACACAATTTGTCCAAAGATCTTATAATCAGTTACTGTATCAGGAATTCATCCCAATTTTTTCTGAGTAACTACAGCAGGTATTATAAGAAATACTTAACCCATTATGAGAGGACCCCATAGGTTGTCACTCAAGATTATTTTAATCTCAGCTTTTATCCAAAAGGAACACACTTGGATGTTTCGTCTCTAAGTCAAAACAGGCCAGGAAGAAGCCGCTGGAAGAGGAAGCGAGCGTGGAGACCTCTAGGGGAGTAAAAAGTGAAAAGTTGTGACTGAGTGGGCAGAGTCAAATGGCAGAGGCCAACACCGCAATTTTCGCAAGTATCTGTTTTGGAAGAAGGGCAGATGACTGTTTTAGTAGACCTCATCTGAGCCTCTGAGTTTATCATAAAGAACACAGAGGAATACATGTAGGAGGCATAATTATATAAATTACACACAACTATAAGGGTTGTTAGACCATAGCCCTGAGTCATCAAAATTGGATTAACTGCTATTCAACAACATACTCTAAGGAGTCTGGAAAGCCTCTGTTGTGTATTTTAGAAATATTTACAGCAAAATAGATGCCCATTTTTAAGTTTAGTCCTTACAGTGGTCCATTTCCATTACCCGGAAATTCTGTTTTCTAGAACGAGTATTAGTGTATAGCATAGCATATTTTTCATTCTTTTTACTTTTATAAGTAGAATCACCAATGAATGGTGATTCATTCATTTTGTTATAGACAGTAATTAATAGGAGGTGTGAAATGTAGGTCTTCAATAATGTTTGTTGGCTTAATTACTAAATTGAATCTGATGGAATTCCATTTTTATAGGTGAAAAGCAGTTACCTATCAACAGATATAGATGGCTTAATATAATAAATCTGTCATGATGGCAAGTAAAGAGTTACTAAAATTTCTCCCTGACTGTCACTAGAATTGGTAAATGTTTGGGGGTGGGGGGGAAATGCCTATATTTTTCAAGGCATTTGCTGATGTGAAGTTCAGAAGCAATGTTTTTCTATACATCATGTCTTTACATGGAAGAAGCTATAGACAAAAACTAAACTAACAAATCTGCCTTATTGTATTCCTTATAAGATGACCATAAAAGAAATATATGTTAGTATTTTTAACAAAAGATACATGTGTCTCCATAGGTGGTGAAGGAAACATTAATAGGTATTGTCTTGGAAAGAAATGATGATTTTCTGCCTGAAAAATAAAGAACAACAAAACAAAACAGAAATAAAAAGCCCTCCCATACTTGATGTCTACCCCATGACTAGGTACAGTTATGGAGTGGTCATTTGAAACATGTAAAAATGTATTCGTATTTTCTGTCTGTAATTAACTACCAGTCTTGATACTGCAGAATCTGAAAAGCTGAGATTGCAAGCTTTTTCTGTATTCTGGTTTCTAAAACCTTTCAGGAACTGAAATTGTACACATACACATGGCAACACAATTTTAATTTCTTTAAACGATTCATATACTCTTTATTCTCATTTATTTTTATACATTCAAAAAAAAACAGAAAAGTAGAGACTAGCAATACTGCTCTGGGCAGCCTGGGCAAAGCATTAAGTGTAGTGGTGATTTATTATTACAATAATCTTTTACAGGACACCTATTCTGTTCCAGGTGCTTAAAAAATGCTCCTCGTAGGTTTATGCTGGTGGCCTACATCACAATTAAAACATTAAGGAGGAGAGCAAGTAGAAGGCAGTGTCAGTAAGGTTATAATAGTCACTTGATTTCTTTGCTTTTGTGTGACAAACTTCAAATTCCACCCACTCTAGAGGAAGAATCAAGTGGAAACATTGAATATAGGAGAATAGTTTAATTGTTCTCTTTTCAAGGTAGAATCAAAGACTAGAGCAGAAGACAACCAGGAGTTGAAAACAAATCGATGCATGCATATTGGAAAGGAAATTAATTAGGAAGAGAAATGAACTGGTAGTGGGCAGGTTTAAAGTGAACAAATTTGGAAAGCTCAGGAAAACAAGGGAAGAAATGATAAAAGTAAAAAAATATAGAAAAATAGTTTAGGAAAGAGAGACATGAATCTCACCAGACTGTGAAAAGAAAGGCGTGGGATGTCAGGATGAAACAATGAAAACAGGGATGAGGAGTTCAGAACTTGTCACAGTGACAAAACGCTTTGTAGATTGTAAGAAAGCTTCTGCAGGAGACTGCTGGATACAAAGTAAAAACATAAGGAAATTGTGGAGACTCTAAGCTGAAATTAGCTACTCTTTTAGTTTTATTGTTATAATAAAGTAATTAATATTAATGTTGCTTAGCTGACAGTCAGCATTTATTAGGTCAAGAATTTGAAAACTGTTCCAAATCTGCAATGTATATTAAATAGGCTTATGGATTTTTAACTTTACTGTTTGGGATCTGGAAAATTAAGAATGTCCTTGCGTAATTATTTTTGTCTTTCAGGTCAGGTCTAACCATAACTCACTGTCTGCTAAAAAGAAAACTTTATGTGCTACTAAAGAGAAACATTGATTGAATATGGCTTTGCTTACTTCATTCTCATGTACACTTGTGAACATGTCTTAACTACTATAATCTGTAAAACAACATTTCTGTAACCTAAAGAGACAGTATTCATAGCAGTTAAGGCAGGACTTTAGAAACAAACTGTCTAGCTTTACCACACACTGTGTGGCCTTAGAATAAATATTCATTCTTTATGTCTTATATAACCTACAAAGAACTGGAAGATAATATTATTCACCTCATTGAATTATATGAAGATTAAATGACTTAGTATTAGGGCTGGCAGATTTAGCAAAAATAAAAAACACCCAGCTAAATTTGAATTTCAGATAAACAACAATATTTTTTGTGTAATAATTATACTTAGTATGAGATATAGTTATACCAAAATACTCTGTGTTGTTTATCAGAAATTTAAATTTAACTGGACTTCCTATGTTTTAACTGGCAGCCCTACTAAATATATGTAGTTGTGTTCCTTTGTCAATACTATATAGGCATTTTCTCCTATGATCAGTGAAGTAACTTACTATGGCATATCAATTCCTTTCCTTTTAATTACTTCCTCCAGGATCAGCCCAGTATAATTCTTAAATGTATTTGCTTGAAAAAGGGATATGAATGATCAGTTGAAAGTATAATCATTTAATAAACTGTTTTTAAGTTCCCTGAGTGTCTTACAAAAATAATTTTATAAGAAGATAAATTTTAGCACTAAAAGCCCCTCAAAAGTTGCTTCCTGTTGGTGATAATGATAGTGATAATGAGGACTCTGCTATAGTTAAAACTCTTCTACAAAATTGATTACACTATTAAAGCAGTAAAAAACGAAGAATATTTGAGATGAAAAAAACCCCAAGCTGTAGACTATTCCAGTTGTCCACCCAGGTATAATTCCTAGAGACTTCGAATACAATGTCAATTGTCTGTTAGATAAAAGTGACAATAACTAAAGTTTCCTTCTTTCCTTCAAATCCTCTATCTTCTCTCCAGGTTTTCTTCTTTACTATAGAGACTTCTACGTCTTTGTCTCAGTTGGGCATCACCCAAAACCCACTCATATGCCAGGTATTAAAAGATTGCTGTGGAGTTAACTGATGACTGATTCTGGATGAAACTGTTGTTTGTACAGAGTTTGTAATTATATAAGAAACACTTAAAAATGCAATGTATCTCAGAGCCAAAAAAAAAAAAAAAGACTCTATATTAATGAAAAGCAAGAAGATGTTTCAGGCCAAATGACCTGCTTGTATAATTTTGTGTCACATGATAAGGCATGATGCAAAAATCTAGCTCATTACTAGACTCTTTCTTTATAAAACAAAAAAATAATATCCTGCACCAAGTATCACTGTTTCTTCTTTTAAAAATTCTTTCAAATAATATTTCTTTTTTTTGGCATAGCCATAATTTCTGCTTTTCTCTCTCTTTTTTCTGTCTCTCTCTCTCTCTGTATCGTTCTCTCTCTCTTTCTTTTTCATAAGATTTGATGGTATAATTTCAAGTTTCTACATGGTGAAATTATAGCATAGAAAGTAGTTTATTGGTAATTACATAGATCAGGGCTGTCCAATCTTTTGGCTTCCCTTGGCCATATTGGAAGAAGAATAATTATCTTGGGCCACACATAAAATATACAAACACTAATGATAGCTAATGAGCTAAAAAAAATTCTCATGATGTTTTAAGAAAGTTTATGAATTTGTGTTGCACTGCATCAGGGCTGCCCTTAGTCGCATATGGCCTGAAAAGCCATGGGTTGGACAAACTTGACCTAGATAGATCCAAGAATTAAGCTGAGTTTTAGTGAACTCTAGTTCATTGCCTAAATAGTCTCTCTATCCACACACTCCATTGCAACAACAGAAGAAGGAATAGTTGATAAATAGACCACTAAGTTGCTAAAGTTAAAAAGGCGACATAACATGTTCTTAGGCATTTTGTGTGTGTGTGTGTGTGTGTGTGTGTGTGTGTGTGTGTGTGTATACACTCTCTCTATATATTTGTTGCTTATAGCTTCCACAGCAGATTTCAATGGTATTCAAGTTTTATTGAGCACCCACTGTGCACAAGCTTTGAGCTAGATTGAGGAAATATAAAAAACACACACATTGTACTTGATTCCTATACAGTATAGTGGAGGAAAGTTAAGTTCGCTGAAAGCTATGAGATACTTCAAGTGCCCTTAAATTGTGCTTTGGGGAGTCAGAGATCACATTTAAAATACTTGATGCTGCAATGAAACATTTATATGGAAATATAATTAATACTTAATCTCTTTTACCAGACAAATGATCTTATTACAAGTTTAGCTGAGGACAATTATAAGTGACAATCATTGGTTTAGTTTTAGAACCTGTGCAGTGACAGCACACAGTGGGTGTTCAATTAGTATGTGCTAAATTTCGAAAAGAATCCATGAATCAAAAGGCAGTAATGGACCTTACTTGGCTATTATGGTAGCAGGGAGAACACATAATTCATTTTTGCCTGACACTAACAAAGTGTCCTTCTGCTTTTCTGGGCAGCCACTAAAATGTATAAAACTGCTCTGGATGATTATTTAGAGTCCTCTCAACTTGTTCTTTTCTATTTTTAAGTATGTAATAATTTATGTTAAAGAAAATGGAAGGGGAATTTTGAAATTATTTATAACTTGTCACCTCTTGGTTTTTATTTTGGTGCAGTTTGTCTAAAGGATGAAACAGCATAAATAACTATACACATTTTTATAATTAATAATTTATTATTTCTTATGAAGTGTTGGACCACATGCAAGGTGCTTGTGTTAATTCACTGATTCATCACGACTTCTGGCAATTACTTTCATTATTAGGGTTTTGTAGACAAAGAAACAGGTTTTGAGAGACTACCCGTCATAACTAGAAAATAAGGATTTGAGATGTGATCTTAAGCTGCATGACTCTAACAGAAAACCGAAGTTTTTAATTACTTTGCATTGTCATTTCAAAAACTCAAGACTCAATTTAAAATATTTATATGTTCTGGGTCCCTAGATCATATTAAAATGTACTAATCTCATTTAGAGTTATGTTTAACGTTATAATCATTTCCCTTTCATGCCCTGAGCATGTTTAAATTCTAAGAAGATGTATAGCACTTACATCATGATGTTTTAAAATAACTATTTTACCTTTGATTTCTACCATGACCTTAATGCAGTTGATTCTGTATTAAGAGAAGAAAATAAACTGGTGGTCAGAGAAGATGTCAGAGCCCTCATGACACACAGGAGGTGTTCTCCAGGACAGAGGAGATCACTGAAGCCTGAAAAATACTGATTCCTGGCAGATCTGACAGTCATTTGGATCTCTCTCTGTGTCATTAGTTCATTGGTGACAAGAGATTCTCTGGCTGGATGGAAACAGATGTCAGTTGCTCAAGTGGTATTACTCACAGATAAGATAAAAGCACTCTCCAGCTGCAGAAAGCAGCTTGCAGGAGGCAAAAGAACCTGCCAAACGTGGACCTTTTTTAAAAGCAATTTTTCATTGGTTCAGTCCTGATTCTTGGCTTTTACTCCATTAAGCCACCCACACACAGCCTCATAGTGACATATTTTATGTTTCCAATATTTGAACCCTTGGCTTCTCCTATTGATCCTATTCACTTTTAAAAGATCTCCCTGAGTCTGCCTCTTTCTTAGCTCACAATTGCTTTTCTGAATGTCAGCAGTTTCTCTGACTGAAGAGACAAGTAAAACATTTCCAGGCCAAAATATAGGTATAATCCGATCTTCAAGATGCACCTTCATGAGTGAAATTATTCCATTTTACTTTGTAAATGTCCAGGGAAATCTGATGTGTTGGCAACCTTTCCCTTCTTCCTGCCACATTCTGGTTCTCCTTTCATTGGCTGCTCAAATCTGATGTCTATTCTCAGTTTTATTTAGATTTTCAACTGAAGCTGTTTACTTAGTGCGACTCAAACATCAATAGAAAGGAAGAATTTAATCTAGCCTTATATTCATTTTTATGGCTACAAATGAGTCAAAACATGGTTCTCAGACTTGAGTGTGCAAAATAGGAGGTCCTGTTAAAACACAGATTGTTCAGCTCCAGTCCAAGTTTCTGGTTGAGTGCATCTGGGATGGGACCTAAAAATTTGCATTTCTAGCAAGTTCCTAGGTGATCCTACTGCTACTGCTTCTGTAGTCTGTGAGTCACACTTTGAGGACCTCTGATTTAGAGTAATTTATGTTGCTGCCCCGATTTCCTACTTAACAATCAGATGACAGAAACCCAATCCAAACTGGTTTAAGCCAGAAAAAGAATTTAGTGTATCATGTATATGAAATTTTAGGATTTTTGGTGTAAGATATATCTGGATCTAGAATCTCAGAATGTGTCGTCAGTAGTTTCTCTTCATCTCTGGTTCCTCTGGGTCATCTTCCTTCTGAGGCTGGTTCTGATGAGAGGGAAAAACTGACTACCAGCATCTCCAGGCATTTACATACTAATAGATTCTTGTTTTTATTGACTTTACATGGGAAGAGAATGTCTTTTTGTCAGTAATCTCATTGATAATCCTGAGGTTAATTTTATTATAAAATTTAGGTTGTGTGCACATCCTTAAACCAAACCCTGAAGCTGAAGGGATGAGAAGATTATTCTAGCCTTTTTAAATATGACCACAGGGACAGAAGTAAAATCAGCCATATTGGTCAGAAGATGCAATGATGTGTGGATTTGGGCAGGCAAAAGTAACTATTCACTCTATCTAAAGATGCACATTTCTTTGAAGAACTGGAGAGATTAGTTAACTGAATGTGTGTAAATCCCAGCATGATGCCGTGCACATGTAACTACTCAGTATATATTTGTTAAAAATGTATTAAGACTGGTCAAATTAGTTAAAATTTAACTATAATTAAATCACTATTCCTGGACTTAGGTTAATTTGTCCTTAATTGAAACCAGACTTGGAAAGCATAGGTTAAAATTAAATATCTAATGAATAAAGATATTATTAATTTTCTTAATATATTTCACTAAATGTTAATTTTCTTACTTGCATTTAACACTTGATTTGACACAAACTAAGTTATATAACTATACATAATTCTTATATGTATAATTCTCTATCTCTTTCTATATATATATTTAAAAATCTGAAACCAAATCTAAATTACACAATAGGCAGGATCCATACTCTGTATTTAATCATTAGAAATTAAAAAAAAACTCTTCTAGGTAAAGATGAAAACTTCTCCAATTTTCTTATTCTTTTACATTATGGATTCCTAATCTCTAAAAATTAAGAAAGGTAAAAAAGAAAGGAAGAAAGAAGGAAAAGAAAGAAAAGGGGGAGGAAGGAAGATAGGAAGGAACAAACTGGAAACCTCACACTGTAATTTATATATTGATTGTATATATTTGAAAATGTGGATTAAAAAGTATCCATGATTGTTGCTAATACTGTTAATTTGAGAGTACTGAATGCCTTTTTACTAAAATTTTATGTGTAGCACAGTTTAAAGGTAAAAGGGTTTTATGAAGCGTCAGGCTCAAGAACCTGAAACTGCCATCCTTAAGGCAACATTCTGATAACATCCCCAGCCTTGACTAGTTTCAGCACAGAAATGGTGCTTAATTTCTTTTCACCTATTTATTTATTTTTCTATTAAGGTTGATTGTATGCCTAGAGCAAGCCTAGTGATAGGGTGGAGAGAGAGATGGTGAGCATGAACTGTGCACTTTTTAGCACTTTAAGTAACCCCTTCCTCTATCACTGACCAAAAAAAAGTAAAGAGAAATGTCACCATCACCAAGGGAATCAGATAAAGGGACAGGGGAGGAAAGCCTGCCAACCAGCACACTGACCTGCTTTTTTCCTATAAAAGCAGCTAGGCAACAATAGCAAAAAGAAAGGGAAAAAATTAAAGGAAAGAAAGGGAGCCTCAAAACAGTCCGCTTGAAGGCCGTGTTATTGTAAGGAGTTACAGATATTTCCACTTTGGTTTTTTTTTTTTTTTGAGGGGGGGTGGCAGTTTATGATCTCTATCATCAAGGAGAGCAAAAAGCTTTTGAAAACATAAAACGGAGGCGAATTTACCCTTTTGAGTCCTCTCCCCTCTGGTTTACCATTGCTGTCACAGTTGAGGCAGTCAGTCAGAGACCAGAAAGGAAATCATCTTGAGATATATTCTGGAACCAAACCCAGGATTTGAGTTTTGTTTAATGACGGGGCTAAAAAAATCACGATGAAGAATGAATAGAAAGAAAAAAAAAACAGGGATGATTTTTAAAAACATTATCCTTTCCCCATCACTTCATGACAGGGAGAGTTAAAGAGAGCTCTGTTGAAATCCATCTGTTTCAAGTGGCTTTAGTCAGGGTCTTTTGTTTTACAAGGAAATGGCAATTTTGCCTGTTTTTGATAAGGATACTCTCTTCATGATACTGCTTTTCACGATAAAGCACCTTGCAGTATTTCTCTTTCTTTGAAATCACTGGTATTGCCCTTTATTAAAATCTACTTGCCTTAATCTTATTTAGGAATTACTATGTTACTAAAGTTTCGGAATCTTCCAGACTGAAATAGCCATGAATGAACTTTTTGTCTGACTCCAAATGCACCAGTTTCTTTATTCTCCTTCTACACTGGCCTCATTGTTGCAGCCCAAAATGGCAGCTGTATGGTTCAAGTGGGCAGCCTCTCTCTGAAAATCAAAGAGAAAAATACCTTCTATTTCAGTATAACATAACTGTTCTGTACTTATATTTTACTCATTCTTCCCCTGTTGTTTGGCTTTCATACCAGAGGAAATGTAAGGCTACTCTCTTGTTCCTGAAAGGGGCTTTTTAGTAAACATGATTATCCAATGTAAAAATGCCAAGCATATTCCACTGCTGATTCTATTTCTTTGCCTAGGATGCCAAATAGATGATGCTACTGGCAAGAAAAAAACACTTTTTCCCCCTACTCAATCTGAATTTCTATTTTCCTTACAGCCAACACACTGAGTGCAGGTCTATGTATGTACACACATATATACAGATATTTGTAGCCAAATTTGCCATTAGTTTTCAGGATTTTCCAGCACGTGGAGAATACATCTAAATTCGCGTTCTAGTAGGTTTCTCTTGATTTTTCACATCTCAAGTAAGTAAGAGTGAAATATAGTTGAATTCTTCCACTGAAGAGTTGCCTGTCATACCTAAAATATTCTCTCAACATGGCATACTTCATTGAGAATTCAGCAATCAGTATTATTTGTTCTTTGAAAATATTTTACGTAAGAAGTAGGCAAGCTTTGCTTAAAAACTAAATTCAGTAAATATTGCATTATATATATCATTGACTTAAGGCTCACACATGGTGGAATAGTTTTCCACTTTTTTCTATCATGACCGTGGTATTTAACATTGAGGAGCTGTGAATCTGAGCACATCCAGATTGATAGGGATCCATTTAAAACCAGTAACTGTTAGTTAAGTTTTATTCGGATGACTGGCTTATTTAAATATTTTGAATGAATCCTTTTAGCAAATGTAAAAGAAATAGTCTTGACAGCACTGTTTTCTCTCACAGCAGACAAGGCCTCTTTTAAATAGTAAACTCATGAAAAGCCCATCACTTCATGACAGGGAGAGTTAAAGCTAGCACGGTTTCCTCAAGTTCTCACAGTTGTTTGCAATGGAAATGTCTCTCTCACTGAGGCGACTGCAGGGAAGAAATGTTGGAGCCTTGACTCAATATTTAATCAATGACAGGCTCTCCTCACATCCCCTTTCTCTCTCTCTCTCTTTTTCATTTTTTTTGAGACGGAATCTCTCTCTGTCACCCAGGCTGGAGTGCAATGGCGCGATCTCAGCTCACTGCAACCTCGGCCTCCTGGGTTCAAGAGATTCTCCTGCCTCAGCCTTCCAAGTAGCTGGGATTACAGGCATCTGCCACCATGTCCGGCTTAATTTTGTATCTTTAGTAGAGACGGAGTTTCACCATGTTAGCCTGGCTCTTCTTGAATTCCTGACCTCAGGTGATCCACCTGCCTCGGCCTCCCAAAGTGCCGGGATTACAGGCGTGAGCCACCGCGTCCAGCTTCTCTCTCCCTCTTTCATTCTATCACCACTCATGCTGGAAGTGATAGCGCTCTGAAATATCATGTGAAAAAATCCAAATATTTTAAAAACAACAAAATCAATTTTTTTGTCTTCTGCTTTAAGTTTTGTATGATTTTTCTGTAGCAACACATTGTTGTTTGGGGAAAACACCCAAAGTGAGATTTCTTCACTTGAAATTGTCATTGATATTTGCTGTGAGAAATTAAGTCGCCTTTTTTTTTGGAAAAATTTAAGCACTAACAAATGATTTAGAATGATTATATATATAAAATTTATTACTCATTTTTACTCACCAAGTCTCTGAATTCACTGTAAGAATACAGTGGAAATACCTGAGCTTCCAGCTGCTGAACAGTAGCACAAATTCCCCCACATACTCACTTTTGGGCCTGAGGACACTTTCCTTTCTCTATCTACCGAGTTCTCTGCACTTTCCTTTGTCTTCATCATGCCTATAGTTTTCAGCTTCAGAACCATGCCTGCAATTCAAAGAAGATTTTTTTAAAAGATAACCTTGCTTAATTCATAACCTACATTATCTACCTGATTATTTGATTAATGTGTACCTTTCCCACAATTTTGTAAATGTCATAATGTCAGGGAATATGCCATGTCTTCTTCAGCTTGTCTCCTCACTTCTAGTAGTGACACATAGTTTTGAACTTAGTAAATGTTTGTTGAGTAAATCCATGAGAGCCATCAAAAAGAATTTTCACCAGTATAAAGTCTGCGTCAAAAGAAAGGAGTTTATAATTACTTTTGGAATTTACAAAAGCTTTCCCACATCCTTCAAATAAAATTTTCTTTATTATAAAAGTTCCTGTTACATCTTGGGAAGTAAGCTCTTTTAGATATAAATGAAACATCTTTGGTTAAAACTTGATAGTTCCTTGGGATCATGATTTCCTGTATTGACTCACATCTTGAGGGGTAAACATTGAAGAAGATGGTTTGGATTTTTCTTTTAAATAAATACACCAGTTATAATGTTGTTTTTTTTCTTTCTTTTGCATTTTGACTCATGTTAAAGAGAAACTCAAACATAATTAAGTTTAACTGAGGTTTTCACAAGATGGGATTCCAGTTAATCAAAGATCTTCTATAATCAGGTCCAATATTATAGTAGGATATTTCCATGTATTGCATACCTAGTGATTTCAACAGACAGAATCTCTGCTCTGCAAGAATACACCATCAACATTTCTAACAATGAGGTACTGAACAGCAGTAAGGCTGAGGGGTTCAACCAGGAGCTTGCCTTAGGGGAAAGATTAGCACTAGAACCCACAGATCTGAGATCTGAGATAAAAATACAGAAATCTTTCTGCACACCATTTTAAGGTGTGTGTGTGTGTGTGTGTGTGTGTGTGTGTGTATTCTCATCCTTCTAAGATATGGTCAATGTAAAGTCCACAAAAAGAAAAGAACATCTATTAAACTCATGTTTTGTTTTGCTAACTTATAAATTACAGTGAAAATAGTCCCTCATGTAAACAGAACATAAAAGGTAGATATATTTATGCTGTAGCTATACAAAGATAGAGAAAGATAATTTGACACCTACTTAGGAAAATAATAACTAAATTGATTCACTGATTTACTTTGTTTTCTTTCATTAAGAGACAGGGGCCAGAGGTTCTTGCCCACGCCTATAATCCCAGCACTTTGGGAGGCCAAGGTGGGCAGATCAACTGAAGTCAGGAGTTCAAGACCAGCCTGGCCAACGTGGTAAAACTCTGCTTCTTCAAAAATATAAAAATTAGCCAGGCATGGTGGCGCATGCCTGCAACCCCAGCTACCTGGGAGGCTGAGGCAGGAGAATCACTTGAGCCTGGGAGGCAGAGGTTGCAGCTAGCCAAGATTGCATCATTGCATTTCAGCCTCCACAACAAGATGGAGACTCCATTTCAGAAAAAAAAAAAAAAAAAAAGGCAGGGTCTTCCTCCTTACTCCAGTGGAGTACTTGATTGTACTCCATTGCCCAGGCTGGATTGCAGTGGTGCAGTCATGGCTCCCTGCAGTCTCAAACTCGTGGGCTCACATGATCCTTCCATCCTTATTTAAAGGATGTGAAATTTTTAAAAGGTTTAGCAAAAGCAAATCATATTAGATTGAGCCCATTACTTTTCAAATTTTATTAGAATAAATGCATTTGCTCAACAAAAGGTACCCTAGGAAAATAATAGTTGACATCTGTAACATTTAAATCTAAGCCAAAAATCTTGTGTGATCTAACATTATGATTCGTATTTTGGATATCAATGATAATTTGGTTAAACAATAAGAACAGTTCATCATTAAGTATATAAAGAGGAAATCTGAGCATAATCAACATTTTATATTTCTGCTTACTGTGGGGATTTACAGATAGAAATCAACATCTTTGAAATGCTTCTGAGTGTTATGGAAAGAGAAATGTACAAAACAAATGTCCCTGAAGGTTCTTGTACCTTTGAGAAATTCCTGAAGCCAAATTATAGAAACATGGCCAGAAACAGTTTCCTGAGAAATTGATGTGGTTTGGCCTACATTTTAGATGAAATCTCTCTAATGATAATTGAAGCATCACATTCTCCAAACAAAATATTAACCGAGAGGTCCTGATCCTGAATTGCTTTTTGTCTATAGTAACAAAGCTTTGATTTAATAATCACAGACAACATATATTGTTTAAAGTATTCTATTTCTACAAAATATGAGTCTTACTGAAAACTGAATGTAAGTTTTTCTCTCTTTTCACATTCTGATAGATGTAAACCCACAGTTCTATGCATGAGAACATTCTTAAGTACAGTTCACTTGGATGTTCATATTAATGTTACTTCTCACTCATTAACACTTAAGTTACCCGTGATATACTCTTTATTCTTATAAATGTCAAACTAGTTATATATCACATCATTTCCCCTTGTTTACTAGCCTTCAGAAGCTTAAGAAATACATACATATCTTCATGAGTAGTCATACTATTCAGAATGTAAAGCCATGGTAAAAATTTACTGTCAGAATTTTTAAAGTAAAATATTTCCTAGAGTAAGTGGTCAGATAACAAAAGTTGTCCTTTTTTTCTTATTGGCTAATAAATATTTGTTAAATATCTAGTATTTTACAATTTTAAGTAACAATTATTGATATTTTATTACCAATAGTTTCCAGCAAATAAAAATGCAAAATCACCTGGTTGTATTATTTACTTTCTCATTTGGTCTTGACATTTTTCTCTAGAGAGTGGCTGGAAACTGTAACTCTGCCCTGATGGGACCCCAGGAGATTTGGTCTTTTATGGGGTACTTCTTTATCCTGGTGAATGGCCTAATGCCTGTCTGACACATGACCAGGTTTCCTATTAAAAAAAACCTTGTTTATAAAGTTGGCGTCTGAATTCATGATAGTTTGACTGGTTTGACTTACAATATTTTTGAGTTTATGATGGGGCAAAAGCAATACTCATTCAGTAAAAATTGCACTTCAAATACCCAAACAACCATTCTGGTTTTTTAGGATTGTTTCCAGTTAATTACATGAGATAGTAAACACTTTATTATAAAATAGATTTTGTTTCAGATAATTTTGACCAACTGTAGGTTAATGTAAGTGTTCTTAACATGTTTAAGGGAGGCTAGATGAAGCTATGAGTTCAGTAGGTTAAGTGTATTAAATGCAATTTTGACATATTTTCAACTCTGATGGCATTATTGTGATATGACCCCATCATAATTTGAGGGACATCTGTGCTAGGGT
The DNA here is from genome assembly GCA_963573385.1 of Cacajao melanocephalus. Lineage (NCBI taxonomy): Eukaryota > Metazoa > Chordata > Mammalia > Primates > Pitheciidae > Cacajao > Cacajao melanocephalus. The sequence continues at coordinate 45,730 of CAUYLG010003812.1, forward strand.
TCTTTTCTGACCTATGTTCAGCTTATATCTACCAAGATAGCCACTCCCTAGGAGAACACTGATATAAAAACAAGTTAGCTTTGGGCACTCAGGTGAGACACGGAGGAGACAACACAACAAAATACATGCAATAACAGAAGCAATGTGGTACTTACACATCCCAAAGAAGTGAGCACAGCACACCTTGCAGGGCCAACGAGAAATGGGGAGCCAACTAGAACATAATGCTCAACCAGAGTCGGTGGGTGGAGAGCAAGATAGAGAGTGAGAGACCCAAGGGGCTAAGCCTTTATTGAGGTCTGGGGCATTGCTTAGGCAGGTTTCCCTTGGGGAGTTCTAACTGGTGGGTTTACACCAAGCAGGCTGCAGCTCTATGGGGTCATATGGTGACTGAGAGGTCATCACAATGGCATTATCAGTGCAGTCCAGGGGCTGAGAGGGTCAGTGGAGCAAGTCAAGTAGGTTGTATCTAGCTGTCCCATAGGTAAGGTGGTCAACAGGAGGCAGTTTATGAGGTGGATATCCAGACTGACCACACTGAGGAACTGAGAGAAGGCAGAGTCTCAGAAACTATGTACAAAGGTGACTAACCCCTGCTTCTGGTATGACTGTTAAACTTGACATTTTTTGTTATTGTACTTTAAGTTCTGGGGTACAGTGTAGAACATGCAGGTTTATTACATAGGTATTCACGTGCCACGGTGGTTGGCTGCATCCATCACCACGTCACCTACGTTAGGTATCTCTCCTAATGTTATCCCTCCCCTATCCCCTACCCCCGACAGGTCCTGGTGTGTGATGTTCCCTTCCCTGTGTCCATGTGTTCTCATTGTTCAACACCTACTTGTGAGTGAGAACATGTGGTGTTTTAAATTGGATGCCAAGGCAACAATTATAAGAATTCACTGAATACATCCTACAGTTTAACAACTGACAACCATTTTATGGGGTGATGTAAATTTGACCTCTTCCACAACCTGTCCAGAAGGTTCCAGCCCCATCTAGTAATTGTAAACTAGAAGACAGTTTACATTGTGAACTGAGATCCTTCCCTGAAAGGCCTGTCTGGACTGTGATTTTGTTTTATTTTATTTTAATATTTTATTTTTATTTATTTATTATACTTTAAGTTCTGGGATACATGCGCAGATTTTGCAGGTTTGTTACAAAGGTATACACGTGCCATGGTAGTGGTTTGCTGTATCCATCATCCTGTCATCTACCTTAGGTATTTCTCCTAATGCTATCCCTCCCAATCCCCACACCCCTGCTATTCCTCCCCTAGCCCCCCGACCCCCAGGCCCCAGTGTGTGATGCTCCCCTCCCTGTATCCCTGTGTTCTCATTGTTTAATACCCACTTATGAGTGCGAACATGCAGTATTTGGTTTTCTGTTCTTGTGTCAGTTTGCTGAGAATGATGGTTTCCAGTTTCATCCATGTCCCTGCAAAGGACATGAATTCATCTTTTTATGGCTACATAGTATTCCATGGTATATTCGTGCCACATTTTCTTTATCCAGTCTATCATTGATGGGCATTTGAGTTCGTTCCAAGTCTTTGCTATTGTGAACAGTGCCACAATAAACATATTTTATTTTTAAGCACAAGGAGACCTTAGGTTTATTTGTCCTTTAAAAAACAAACAAGCAAATAAATAAATAAATAATTGATCTAGAGTTAATTCTTTGAGAATTATGGTGTCTAATTCTTTACTTACTTATTTGCATAACTAGTTATCTGTCATAAAAATGCATATATTAAATAAAACTCAATGCTCATTTTAATACAAAAGAATAAAGTTATTGCTTATAAGTAGTATAATATTGCCCTGGCTAGATAATACATCTAAAAGTCAATAAAATTTAGATTTTACTTTTAATATGAATATAAATCTTATAAGAGTTTAAGCAAGTCAGTGTTTATTATATTCATTTTTAAAGTCATTTATCATTTAACATTTTATCTTTCATAGACATTCATTTAGAAAAAAATTGAAATTAAAAAACTTAAAATTAAGGAATTAATTTCTAGAAAAGCCAAGATAATGGTTGTTAAGTTATAACTTTCAAAAATTCTGGGAAAAAAGTTAGATAATTGTAATCAAATTAAAGCTATTATAACCCTACTTTTCTATCTGAAGTTAGCCTTCTTTGGATTTTAGAATGTATATAGTGAACCATAGCTATCTAGTGGTATTAAATTAGCATTCTTTTAAAATAAAACACATTTATCAAGGATAACCTATATATCAGTTTCAGTGCTAACTGCTGAGGCTAAGGATTTAAGACAATTATAATGGAAGTAGATATATATTGTAGGACAGATAAAGGAATAAAATTTATGTCATCCCAAAGATTAATTATTTTGATAGTTTTAGGAGGTCCCAGCTTTCTTTGATGCAGTAATGTGTAGATCAAGATGATCTAGTTTATTTGGCTATTTGCTGTCCTAGGGTACTTGGAAAGACACAGTATGGGATTGATTTTAAAGATCTGATTGTGAAAATCCATATTACATTCAATCAGGTCTACTCTTGATATGTCCTTGGTTAATTACTCAAAGTTTTTTGTGTGTGTGTTTCTTTTTAACTGAAGAGGTACCATGTGTAAGATACTCTGTATGATTTTGAGCAAGTAACTGTGCTTTTCTCACTTTTAGGTATATTATCAAGTGTATTCGCAAAGCTGAAAGCTAATTTGGTGTAATGAATGAATCCTAAAATACAGGAGTTCATATGAAATGTAAATTTCCCTTGTACATAACAGTCTGTGGCGGACAGATAGGTGTGCTCAACTCCATGAAGTCATTCAGGAACTGAGCTGGAGGGATGGCTCTGCCATTCTCAATACCTTATCTCAAGTCACTCCAATCATCCCCATTTTTTGACACTGAGAAGGAAAGGAACAGTGAGGCTGGAGTAAATATTTTTAGAAGATGCCTGAGAAGTTATGTATATAAGGCCAGGTCACATTTGTGGGAACTTAGTATCTTGGCCACATAAAGCTACACAAGGGAGAAGGAAATGTGAATGACTGTGCGCTCTGGAGGAAGGGGAGAACTGATGTGACAATACTCACCTCCCCTGGAGATGTTGTATGAAGTAAGACGTTATATCTGAAGTACTTAGTGCAGGTCATAATACCTGCTGAAGGCTTAATAAACATGATCTATTTTTACCTATTTGTCATAGTTATGAAGGTACACAGAGAGGGTAGGGCATATGTTGATGAAAATTTCCATTCCATATGGAGTAAATAAATGTACTATTCCGGAGTAAAGAGGGGAAATTGTGCATCTTTTGCATTTCACTTTTCTGTTTGCGATTATCATTTTACCTATGTATTTGTTAACGAAAATGTTTAAGTGTGCCCAATTGACTGGAAATTCTCTAAGTATCTGATCTATTAATTTACAACTTACTAAAAAAATGCCCCTTAAAAGAAAATTTATTTGTAGTGTTCACAGGGAAATAATCCATTAGCTCAAAGTCAACTGGAAAATATAAAACTACTTCTCCCTCTCTTTTAGAACCAAACATTGAAACACAAGTAGAGTTAAAGCCATTCTTTTGACTGAAAGAAAGCCTTTTTATTTGCTAGAATATTCATATAGGACTCACCAAACATATTGTTAGGCCACTGTGGAGAGTCTGTCAGTAGTTTATGCACCGAGCTAGTACACAGGGTTTTGGAATAGCAAGCTGACTAAATAAAAGCTGTAACTTATTCTGGCAGTGAAAATTCATCATATAAATTTCAAACGTTTTACCAACACAACATATTTTACAATAAAACGAAGGTCAGAAAAAAGTCTTCTGCAACCTGAAACTATCCTGATAGATATTTGAGTTTTTAATTTTAAAATAGAGCGACATTTAACTGAAATTCTCCCTAAAATATCGAAGTGGATAGCTGCTACTAATTTCAAACATGAATCTAAGAAAATATACCTTGCATTGTAATTAGGTAGAAATCCTTCACCAGTTAGTATGTTGTCTGTGAGGAAGATGGATTATGATAGATAAGCCAGGTGTTTGTGCTCATAAAATTGTGAAATTTCTGTTTCGATTGAATACAAAAGATTGTAACCCTAATTAGCCAGCCACAAAGTACATATTAAAGAAATATAAATTATAATTAAGTCAGTAAGAAAAGATTTTATTTACTTTTATAACTGCACTACATGTTTTGATACCCTTCCCAGTCCAACCCCTTGAGGAAGCGACAGCTCTGTGCTGTGTAGTAGAGGAAAACTTGAACTAGGGGCGAAGAAACTGAGTTTAAAGCTCTAGCTCCTCTAACCTTAGTACTTTAACGAAAGCAGATCATTCAATCAGTAACTGAGGGCCTAATGAGTACCAGACTCTATTCTCCACTCTCCGTATTAAATTAAAAAGTCACGGTTCTTACTCTTATAGAGCTTGTGTGTGGAGGGTGTGTGCGTGTGTGTATATGTGTGTGTATTTGTGTGTGTTTTTAGACAATGAAGGTATGTTGCGAGGGGAAAGATGGGATAATATAAACACAAATAAATATATAGTAAAGGATAGTGAAAATACGAAAAAGAGTTAAGTCAGGATAATGGGAGAAAGCAGTAACTGAGCAGGCAACATGATGGAAATGTTATTTTAGATAAGGTGGTTCTAGAAGGCCTCTCTGATAAGGTTGCTTTTGAGCACAGAGAACTCTGTTTTCAGTGAGCTTCTGAATCTTTGATGCATCAGGGATAAGAGTTTTGAAAGAAGGATCTCATGAATAGTGGAAAGACTTTAAATTTTACTCAAGGCTCATTTGCATCATTTATAAAATGGAAAGTATTTTTACCTACTCAACACACATGCTGGTAAAAGGAAAAAGGTGTGTGATAGTATTTGTAAACATAAAATACAGCCTAAACCCAAGGAACTAAGGATTTTAAAAATTGTTGTTTTGCTGAAATTGGAACTGGAAGATATGAATGTTCAAATGGTAATTCTTTCTTTTGAGAGAGACTGCATTTTTGTGTAAAAAAAAAGGTTTTAGGAATAGTAATGCATGGAGTTATTAAATTTTGTATGTATTTCTACACACATACATGTCTGTGTGTGTGTGTGTGTATGTGGAAATATCAGCAAATGACTGTAGTGTGTGTGTGTGTGTGTGTGTGTGTGTGTGTGTATGTGTGTATTGCTGAACTGAAAACCTAGGATTATGTTTTTAATGAAGTAATTTTCTAACATAAATTCATTATCTTTTGCTTTATAGTTGAGATTTCAGATTTAGAAGTTAATAGAAATGAGACAGAGTCATTTTTTTTCTGAATTGTCATCATTTGGTTCCAAATAGTTCTTGGATTTGACTCTTCTCTTTATCTTTTCTACCAAGTTTTCTTTTTTCTTTTTTATTGTACTATAGGTTCCGGGGTACATGTGCAGATCTTGCAGGATTGTTGCGTAGGTACTTACATGGCAAGGTGGTTTGCTGCCTCCATTCCCCCATCACCTATATCTGGTATTTCTCCCCATGTTATCCCTCCCCAACCTCCCCATCCCCTGGTGTCCCTCCCTTAGCCCCTACCAACAGACCCCAGTGTGTGATGCTCCCCTCCCTGTGCTCATGTGTTCTCATTTTTCAACACCTGCCAGTGAACAAGAATATGTGGTATTTGGTTTTCTGTTCTTGTGTCAGTTTGCTGAGGATGATGGTTTGCTGAGAACCACATGTTCTTGCTCATAGGCAGGTGCTGAACAATGAACTCATCCCTACAAAGAACATGAACTCATCCTTTTTTATGGCTGCATAGCATTCCATGGTATATATGTGCCACATTTTCTTTTTCCAGTCTATCATTGATGGGCATTTGGGTTGGTTCTATGGTTTTGCTATTGTAAATAGTGCTGCAGTGAACATACATGTACATGTGTCTTTATAATATAATGATTTATAATCCTTTGGGTATATACCCAGTAATGGGATTGCTGGGTTAAATGGAACTTCTCTTTCTAGCTCCTTGAGGAATCACCACACTGTCTTGTGGAATACAATTCCATTTGACCCAGCAATCCCATTACTGGGTATATACCCAAAGGATTATAAATTGTTATATTATAATCGTTATATTATAATCATTATATTATAAAGACACATGCACATGTATGTTCACTGTCTTGTGGAAGACAGTGTGGCAATTCCTCAAGGAGCTAGAAATGTGTAAATGTGTGTAAATGAACTAATTTACACACCCACCAACAGTGTAAAAGTGTTCCT